>JAXCEF010000559.1:0-30920 GCA_037178605.1 Colletotrichum euphorbiae | reverse complement strand
GTACTACTTTAGTATTAATTATATAATTCATAAGTTAGCTAGGACTTAGTTCTATAATAAGGTGAAAGCCTGCTGCTTATATATCTGCTATTACCTAGGATATTAGGAAAATAGCGTTAATCATAGCCTACCTCCAGGCACCTTTTAGCTTATCCCCATAGTGCCCTGCCCCTACTACACTATAATAATTAACTTTATTACGAACTTACCTCCTATCCCTTCTGCAGGCACGTTTTAGGCCTTACTAAGCTATAACATACTTAACTGCCTCTCAACGCAGACGTGCAAGTTCTCTAAGAAAGGGCTTTTAATCCCCAGCAATAAGTAATATACCGCTTAGAACTAGGGACTTATATTTATTTAGTTTTAGCTAATATATAACTAGGGCATCCTAGCGCATATTATTAGCAACTAAGACCATAAACTTATGTTAAAGATTTAGAAGGCTATTTTTTCTATACTAAGAGTTAAGCTCCTCCTCTCTACTATATATTATCCTCAGACTAATAGCTAAAGTAAGTAGACTAACTAGACTATTAAGATCGCCCTATAATATTATATATAGGTAGACCTAAATACCTCCTAGGTAGATATTCTTCTCACCCTTTAGTATAATCTCAATAACGCATTATTAACTACTATTAGCTAGTCCCCAAATGAGGTTATACTAGGCTTTTGCCCCCAGGCTATCCTTAATACTATTACTAATAAATCCGCACTAATAGAGGCTATTAAGGTCCTCTAACGCACCTACTAAGAGGAAGCCGCTAGCTTTATTAATATATCTAATAAAATCCGCTAGTAGTATTATAACTATTATTAGATAGATATTAAGTTTAATATTAGTAACTAGGTTTAGGTTCGCCTCAATAAGAGTTACTACTTGCCTAGCCGCCTAAAGCGCAAATAGTTAGTAACCTAAGCTAGCCTATTTTAAATTACTACTAAGGTTAACCCCATAGCTTACTAGCTTAACCTCCTAGCTACCTAGAAGATCTACCTAGTCCTTCATATTACTTAACTCTACTAACTAGCTAAGGGATTAGACCTATTTCATTAGATGCTAGCTCCGCCGCAACTAATTATTATAGATAGTTATAATAAGTATGAGGTAGAGCGCCTTATTAACTAATGGATTAACTAGTGAGGGCGTAATCCTACTATCTAGTATCTTATTAAGTAAAAGGGCTACTCTATAGCTAAAAATATATAGGAGCTGCATAAAAGCCTGCTTATTTACGCTAGTAACGCAGTTAAAGCCTTTGAAATAGCGTTGCCGCTCCACACTAACAAAGAGTGGGGCTAACCGCGCCGCTCTTATCCCATAACGGGATCCCTTTAAATATTACTACTACTTTCTTTAGGACTATATATAATGCTTTTACTTAGCTTCGCCTAAAGATAGCTTTTTTTTATAGAAGCAGTATTATACTGCGCTAAGCCTTAGTAGGCTATTAAGGTATCTTATCTAATAAAGCTATTATTCTCTATAACGTTAGACTTATAACCTGTAAGGCTGACGCGTATCTCTATATTAACTATTTACTTTACTTCTATATAGTTTTTTAACTTAAGCCTAGCGCCTTCTACCTGAATTTTACGCGCAAAAGCCTAACTTTTTCTTCTATACTATATATATTAAAATTTTCACTACTTTACTACTTCACTACTTTATTTATTTTTCTTTTCTACTCTTCATAAGCCCTTATTACTCTTTACTAATTTGCTGCTATTCTTCTTAATATAATAATATCTGCTAATTGCCTCTCTAATATTACTGCTAGCGCTACTGCCCCTTCCCAGGATGCTGCTAGTACCTCCCCCACCGCCGCTAATCCTACTAGCCCCAATAGATCTAAGCGCTTTAACCCCATCTCCTCCCACCTTAATAATAGTGATATAGATATAGATAACCCCGCTAATGAGGTTATTAGCCCTAGTATTACCCCCTCTAAGTATCCCTCCTAGCCCTATAGCTCTAAGCCTTTAGCTAAGGATAATAATCTCCTTAATAACCCCACTAAGGAGGAGGATAAGGATAATAAAGAGGATAATAATAATAATAATATATCTACTATCCCTAGTAACCCCGCTGCTAAGCGCCGCCCCAAGGGGCCTATTACCTGCGCTGCTACTAATAATGCTACTATTACCCTCTTTACGTAATTCCCTAATGACGCCCTTTAGACTAAGGTCTTCTCCTCCCTCAGGGAGATCTTTAGTAAGAAGCATATAATTACTAATATCTCCTCTAACCTAGTAGTCTGCTGTATCTAAGGCACCTGTAAACGCGCTCTAACTGCTATGCTGAGCGGTCTTGTATATAGCTACTTGCTTCTTTCCCGCACGTCTGTACTCGCGGTGTTCATCTCCTATCATCCTAGCACCTTTAACGCTAAGATCGCTAGTAGTCTCATCACGCTTAACTGCGCTAACTTAATATCGCCTACTATAGTTATTAGCCTCTAGAGCATCTATATAATAAATAATACCGCCTATACTGCTACTAGCAAGGCCTATAAGACTACTAATTATATCGCTGCTGCCGCTAAGCGTACTAATACCTAGGTTGCTACTCTCACTACTTGTCTTTGCAATAAGCTTATTCCGCACGTCTCCGCCCTTAAGGCTAATATCAAGACCCTTAGTACTACGGGTTAGAATAGCTTTACTAATCGCCTTACTAATATTAAGAACGGTATAGTTACTAAGTAGGTCTTAAGTAATAAAATTACTTAGGCTACTGCTAAGATTAATAAGGAGGTAGAAGCCCTTTGCTTTAAAGTTACTTCCCTCTACGCTCTTATTAGTAGGGTCCCTAAGATTAATTCCCTAACTCCTGTCCGCGCTACCCCTAAGACCACCACGCTAAATAAGAAGCGTAAGGCTAATAATATTAGTAATATTTTTAATTAAATCGCCTATACTATAGCCTTATTTTGTAGAGGATAGGATATAGTTACTATTAGGATGATAGCTTTTTCTATTTGGGGGTAGATATTACTATATAAATAGTGTGTAGTTACTATTATATATTATAATATATAGTTACTACTATATAGCATACTACCACTATTACGTGGCGTCTGCTATCTATAAATAAGACTAGTAGCATAGGATATAATAATATAAGACTTTCACTCCTTTTATACTAAGACCTATCTTTTCTTATTTCACTATATATTATTCCTGTTTACTGCTATTTGTTAAACGTCTTGTTACCCCCTCAGTACTGCCACAGGCATACTGAGAAGACGCTAACATATACAGATAACTTAAGATCAGTTTAATAAGTAACTTTAGATCTTTCAAAGTTTATATATTAAGAAATTCTACGGGTATATAAGGTAAGAGGTATATAAGCAATTACTTAAAAGAATCTACTACGTCCTAATAAGTATATAAGAATTAAAGCTTAATAATAATAAGCTTTATTATAATAAATAATTACTTATTACTAGAAGAATTTATTTATTCTATATCTTATAATTATAATTGAGTTAGATATTATACTTATAACGGATCAATTAGCTTAATTTCAATATAATTTAAATTAAGACATCTTAAGCTTTTATATAAGCTTTCTTATATCTAAATATTATAAAGAATTCATACCTCAAGTTTAGTACTAAAAAGAACTAATTAGAAATAGGTTTATAATTACTTTAGATATTATACTAATAACTCTATTAAATATAAGAGCTTTTAAGTATATATTATAAAGTTATATAGAGACGTAATTAGTTAGAGAGTAAATAAATAGAGTATTATAATACAATTAATAATATAATTTACAAATACTTTATTTATTTACTAAGTAACTAAATAGAGTCAGGTTACAATCTTCATATATATGAATTAGTAATTATTAGGTATATAGGAAATGTAGTAAAAAATATTACTTTTACTCTTATATCTTTAACCCACTATTACTTTATGAATATTAGAGATATAGTAAAATAAATTTTATTTTTGACTTTTTCTCTTCATTACGCTTTGAATGATATATATTTTATACTCTTCGGATAGAGTAGAGATATTCTAAATATAAACTTGAAAGAAGAAAAGGTTCAGATACTGCGCGTGCAAAATCCCACAGGATTTAAGGATTATGATCCTACAGGATTATGATCCTATAGAATTTATGATCCTAAAGAATTTATGATCCTAAAGGATTTAGAATCCTATAGAATTCATACTTAGTAAGCGCCTACACTCAGTAAGCGCGTACGCGCCATAAAGTACGTACTAGTTACGCGTTAAAGTACGTACTACTGCGAATTCTTGCAAAAACTGCAGTTTATATATATATCGACCTTTTCCCCGCCTTCTAGCGCTTTATATTTTGAAGATACACAAACAAAATATACATCTGTTGATATCTACATTTTCTTTCTATCTGAATATCAAGTTATCTTCTAGGTTTTATATGGTTTAACTACCTATTTTTCTTTTGAATGTCCTTGTACCTATTCTTCCTCTTTGTTCCACTTCATATTTCATAAGAAGACATTTTCTGTGCTAACAAGTACTAATAAGATTTTAAAAAAGAAATAATTAACATTTTCAATATATTCTATTTGTAAAGCTTATAGTACAGAGCCTTATAAGTCCCTGTAATACTAGTACTAAATAATCTTTATCTCTTAATTATATCTAATATTTAGATTAGTAATAATATTACTATTGAAAGTAGTTAGAAATATTTAATTGATTATGAACCTTACTTATTTAGATTTACAAAAGCTCTAAAGAAAAGATATAAATAGCAGAGATATTTATAATTTATTATTTACCTCTTTCTTTTATGAACTATAAAATATATACCCTTAATGATTAATAATGTTACTTAACATCAAGCCTATAGAATTGAAATAATCTTAATACTAAAAGATTATTATTAAATAGTAAAATAAGTTTATTACTTAATAGTATTTAGCATTCTACCTAATTAATTAGCTTATTTAGATTTTGATATATGGAGATAAAAGGTATTTATATGCTATTAGATACTATATAATAAGGAGAACAATAATAATCCCTGTATTGATTATTTTAAATTCCCTACATAAAAGATAAGTAACATCAGTAGAAGAAATTCTATATAATAATAATTTTATCAAAGTAGTATAACAGCTATTTAAATTGATATCTTGTTAAGCTATAGATCTTAAGAATAACTTTCAAAGATTGTAATACTAAAGAAGCTTATGAAATTAATTGGAAATATATTTTGATTAAAATACAATTTTAAAAATACTAATAAGAAATAATGACAAGGAAGATTTATTGAGAGAGGAGAAAGACTTCAAGAAGTATCTAATATATGAAGTAGAAATAGCTTTCTATAAAAACCTAGAGAAGCTCTTAGGACATATGTTAAAGAAAGAAAGGATATAGAATAAATAATACTCTTTCTCTCTCTCTCTATATATATATAGTTTAATAAAGTTTAGTAAGTTTAAATAGCCATGTTAGGAAAAAAAGTCTTATATAATTGGGAAGTTCTATTATTTATAATATATATATATATATATATTATTTCAAAATATTCCTCACAACCCATGAGGAGGATGCATCTCCACATTTAGGAAGAAGGGAACTTAGCGGTGACATCAATATATCACCATCTATTATTTGATCCTACTGTTCTAACATCTTGCAACGCGATAAAAGCACAGAGTCCTCGGCTTGGCGACACGATTGGATCTGTTACACCAAGATATCAATCGGACGTGCTGATTCCGATCCCATGGGTTCGCCCACCTTGACTACGAAGGCCGGGGGTCTGGCTCGTCTCACACCTCGGCAACGCCCTAGGGCGCCTGGCTGCTCGCTACGACATGCCGCCCCCCAGGAAAAGAAAGCGGGTGTTATTTTTCGGCAGTTGAGCGACCAGAATCGACAAGCAAGCGAGGGGACATCAATCTTACTCAAGGTGAGCGTCATGTTGCTTGAAGCCCGCTTGTCGACACTCACATTCAATCAAATACCACGCTTTAATGGGAAATTCGCTGAAGCCCTCTGAATGAAGTCGTTGGAGTCGGGCTTTAGTACTTTACTGGTGCCACCTGATGCTCAGTGCCTTGCGTTCCCCCCAACCAAGGGGACTGGGAGTCCATGTCTTGTCTAGACCCGGCACATGAGATCGGAATAGGAAGGTCGCCTGAACGACCCGCATAATGTTAATTGACAGCCGACGCGAGAGCGTGCTAGACGCCAGAAGTGCCGTGGTGCCGTGCTCGTGGGAACTTTGTCCGGACCTTTGATGACACCGATCGACTTCGTTTGGTCCCGAGTCGAGAAGACTCAACTTTAAGGCGAATATTTGACACCTTGCGGTCTGCGTATTGTCATTGTCACCTGGTCTGCCGCGGTGGTGGCCGCATCGCAGTGGCGCCGAATCCTCGGATCCGCAGTTCCTTTTCCCCCGCAAAGGTTGTGACGGTGCGGTATGTCGGTCGACGATATAAGCTTCCCGACTCCGGTCTTGTCCTAGCCCCTGGCATACATCTCCGGGTCCAGTGACTTCAGTCACATATCCGCAGCGCGGAACTTTCCAGTTTACGGTTATCGGTCGAGTCTCTCCTCGTGGATTGAAAGTTGATCCCGATACTCTCTCGCATTATGGCGATTAGCCCACGTTCTAAACCGCTCGTCCAGTCGTGATTGGGTATTCGCTCTCTTATCATACCATGGTATACCGTTCTCCTTCCTAAGGTGGCAAGACGCTCGTATACGCCGGCCTCGGTTGTCGTTGATAGTCCTTGGAGAATGCAGATACCTATCTCAATCTCGTCTCACAACTTAATAGCAGATTTGCCGGAGTCCGCCGCGTTCCTGTTCTCTCATCGAGAAACCCTGGGCTAGTAGTAGCGAGCTTTCAGCCCATCTTCTTATCATATTGCTGTTAAGCTTGCGGTAGAGTGATGTTTGTTGAGCGCTGTTCTTGATCACTCTGTGATATGAATAGTGGAGTAAACTCCGTTCGTGCGGCGACTTGCCAAGAGCTTTAACGTAACGTCCTCCCCTAGATTGCACACCCCTAGACGCCGTTCTGGGCTGCTTCCCTTTCATACGAGAAAGCCCTCGAGATTGGATTTCCCTCTTCCTCTTGGCCCTCTTGCCAATTCACATTCACCCGGTCACCGCGCCCGGCACTACGCCAGTCAGCGTCCTTCCTCATCCTCGCCATGCTCCGGCACTGGCGGCGTTAGGCCCGTCTGAGCCCCTCATACCATCGTAGAGAACGCAGCCGATGGCTATGACACATTCCTCATTCGTCCCATATCCCGTCTTGGCAAACGTCGGATCGCGGTGTTTTTGCTGGGTTCCGGGTACAATATCAGACTCAGAAGTGATGGAGTTGCCAAAACAACAAAACACTGGCATCGCGACGAGTATATATATACCCCGTATGAGAATTTTGATGGCCACGATCTCGACATAGCTCAATCCCTCATCCCGCAACGGTCTCGGCAGCCTCACCAATCAGCTCTTGTTTTAGCTCCCTTCTTTCGGTCTCTTGCACCCGTCACAATGAAGCTCATCGCCGGTCTCACCTGCCTCGCCGTGCTCGCGAGCGCCGCTGTTGTCGACCTCACCAAGCGCGACAGCCCCCTCGACGTCAAGATCGAGGCCGTCGGTAACTCTGGCGTCAAGGCCAGCATCACTAACACGGGTGCAACTGACCTGAAGGTCTTCAAGACTGGTTCCATTCTCGACAAGCTCGCCGTTGAGAAGGCCGAGGTCTTCGCTGGCAGTAAGAATCTCTCTTTGTCGATTCAAGACCCTACTTCCACACACACCAACAACATCCCTTCCTTCCTTCCTCTTCAAGAATTTACCACTACCTCATCTGCATGTAACTCACACCAGCCGCAGCCGAGCAGGTCCCGTTCGACGGTATCCGTCTCCGTCTCCAGACCGAGGGTCTCGCCGCTGATGCCTTCGAGGTCATCCCAGCCGGTCAGACCGTGTCCGTCGAGTGGGACGTCGCCGAGGTCCACGACCTCTCTGCCGGAGGCAAGTTCGACGTCGCCGCCAAGGGCTCCTTCTCCTATGCCGAGGGCGAGAGCACCGACATCACCGGCACCGCCTCCTTCGCCTCCAACGTCCTGAGCGTCGAAGTCGACGGTGCTGCCGCCGCCAAGGTCCGCCGCGACTTCCACGAGCACTTCAAGCGCACCGTCGTCCAGAGCGACTGCACCGGCACCCGGCGCACCGCCACCACCAACGCCCTCAGCAACTGCCGCGCCCTCGCCGCCGCCGCTTCGGCTGCCGCCGTCTCCGGCTCCGCCGACAAGATGACCGAGTACTTCAAGTCTTCCACGACCGCCACCCGTAACACGGTCGCTGGCGTCTTCGCCAGGGTTGCCAGCGAGTGCGGTTCCACTACGTCCGGCGTCTCGCGCCAGTACTGCACCGATATCTACCCTGCCTGCTCCTCCGGCGTCATCGCCTACACGCTTCCCAGCCAGAGCTACATGGTCAACTGCCCTACCTTCTTCACCATGACCGCTCTGTCTCGCACTTGCCACGCCCAGGACCAGGTAGGTCTCCGTATCGAACTGTCGCTGGGGCTCCTGACTAACGAGCGATTAGGCCACCACCGCTGTCCATGAGGTCACCCACCTTTCCCAGGTCAAGGGCACAACTGACCAGTCTTCATGCTACGGATACTCTTGCGTCCAGAGGTTGACTGCTGCCCAGAACCTCAACCACGCCGACACCGTACGTGCTTCCGAGATACCTGGATTCTCTGAGCCCATAAGCTGATTTCTCAACAGTACTCTCTCTTCGCCAACGCCATTTACGTCGGCTGCTAAGTGTAGCGGTTTCGATGCGATGCTGGCGGGAACATCTCAGTCCACTTGGACTAGAGCAACGAGCTCGGAAGGAGAATGGCGTGGCGCGGCGCGGCGCGAGGCTGAGGGACGACTGACGGAGAAGTGATGAGTCAATGAGATAAGTGAAAGTGGAATTTCTGTCATCGTGCATAGGCCGACGAGCAGTTCGGTGCTTCAACTGCGAATACAATACAGAAGTTGAGATGTGTACCCGTTGAAGCTTGCCGGATGAAGATGAGAAGACCAAGAACTACCGAGGCAAAACGGCTTTTCTGCGGGCCCCGTTTCATGCAAAGCTCGTCGGCTCGTGTGTTGCGGGGGATCTGCAGGGCCCCCTTAGCCTTAGTCATACCTTACTTGTGTGCGAGAGAAGAGCCATGCCAACTGTCACCTCACGTCGGCTGGCAAAACACCTGCTCATTCTCACTCATCGCTGGTTTTCTCTGATCATTTTCAGCTCCCAATTCAGACCGAGCTTCATTAGTCCCCACATATGTGTCATAAAGAACTTGGGTTTTCCTACGATGTCTTCATTCGAAGAGTTCATTGACTCCGCCGTGCGCAATGCCGACCTCCCCGGCGTCATGCTATATGCCCGAGACAAGTCCGGTGAGTCGCTCAAAACAGCCCATTCACACAGGTGACCGACCTACTAAGCAACCAGCCAGGCGATTTTCAGTACTCTCATATTTTCGGCCAAAATCTGAAGACCAACATGCCTTTGGCAGCCGATGACGTCCTCACTCTCGCGTCGGTCACAAAACTACTCACGACCATCGCCGCGCTGCAGCTGGTCGAGCGCGGCGTTCTCTCCCTGGACGACGAAGATGTCTCGAAACACGTCGCAGCTTTGGCGCAGAAGGCGGTTCTCACGGGCTTTGAGGAGTCCGGCAAACCAATCGAAGTCCCGCGTCAGAAAGCCATCACCCTACGCCACATGCTCACGCACAGCGCCGGGAACAGCTACGACTTTCTTGACGGATCGACGAGGGAGTGGCAGGATCACCACGGGATCAAGCCGACCCGCGGAGCGACCGTCGAAGAGCGATTCCAGTATCCCTTGATCTACGAGCCCGGGGAGAGCTGGGCGTACAGCTCGAGCTCGGACTGGCTGGGCAAAGTGATCGAGGCCGTGTCGGGGAAGAACTTGGAGGAGTACATGCGTGAGAATATCTGGGATCCGATCGGCGCGTCCAGTTTCACATTCGATGTTGAGAGTGTGAGAGCCAAGTTGTGGGGTATGAATACGCGCGACAGCAAGACCGGCAAGATCACCCTACACAAGGGACGAGAGTTGAACGACAAGGTTACGGATCGTCTCGGTGGCCAAGGCGTTTATGGCTCTGCTCCCGACGTGATGAAGGTGCTCGAATCACTGCTCCTCGACGACGGGAAACTCCTCAACCCCAAAACGACAGCGGAGATGTTCAAGCCGCATCTATCGCAGAAGGCCAAAGCGTGTTTGTTGGAGGCTATGGAGGCCCCCGAGTGGGCGGTGGGCCATTTCCCGGTGACTGGGGAATACGACTGGGGTCTCGGGGGCCTGTTGGTTGATGGCGAAAAACATCCGAATAGGCGATGCGGGACGCTGATGTGGAGCGGTGCGTCGAACGTGTTTTGGGTGAGTCAATTCCGGCGTTTAATCGGGGTCAGAATTGACTTGATGCAGTGGATCGACCGTCAAACTGGGTTATGTGGCTTTTTTGCGACGCAGATGCTGCCCGCTGCTGAGGAAGGAGTGAGACCTTTCATCAAGGCCTTCGAGGATGAGATGTATGCACGACTGACGAAGACAAAGCCTCGGGCGAACCTCTGATGAGCATTTTCTTCGTCCGCTCTGCACCTTCATATTCATGCCGAGCACGTCAAACACGCAGACGTAGATGTTAGGCTCCGCTAATTCGGTACATGGATCGAGTGAGCCTGTACTTTAGAACTCGACTAGGGATGAAAATCAAGATTCACGTGAGATTACCGGTGAAAGCTCCGCACTCATCCGTCTGATGATCAAGTCTGGGATTTGAATCTTATAAAAATTGCTAGGGTCTGAGAAACGCTAGAATGGGAGCAGCAACATGATCATGAGAACGAGGCCAAGCCTGTGACCAAGAGGCCTGGGGGGCACTCTTCATCCGTGAAACTCACACTGAGGTACAAGACACAAGCTCGACGAATAACATGAGTGCGAATCATTGACGACGTCCAAAGGAAGTCGTCTCCACTACTCACGTATTCTACTTCCGTAAGCCACGGAACACGCGGTGTTTGCTTGCGGGTTAAGTGACGGCAAGGCCCGGTGACCCGCATCGACTTCCCGACCGTTTTGGATGAGGACCGTTTCGGATGAGGCCGCGCTCGCGACAGGCCCCGTTGAGGCACGGCCTATAGCGTTCACCTGATCACCACTGAATTCCATCATGCTGAGTCGGTTTCTTGCAGCCGAAATATCCTTACTAGGATGGAATTATCTCAGTCTCAATAACACTACTCGCGAGACTGGATTCATGATCATGAGGAAAAGTCTAGCCAGGCCCGTTCCATCACCACGTGCGAATGATTGTAACCCACCGAGTTTCAACACTGACGGGCCTGTAAAGTCATTGGTTGCAGCTCGCCGAAGAGTTCACCGGAAGACTGGTTTCCTTGGTTGAAGGGAATGAAAATCCCTTCCCAGAAACTCGGGAAAGCAATCCGGCGCATCAGCGAGCTCAGTCGCTCTCTTCTGCGCTAGTATGGCGTTGCCGTGGCCTTTGATCCATCATGCGTCATTGACACGAACGTCGCGGCTTACAGGCATAACTGCAGCCGGGACAGGGAACATAATCGCGCAACAGACCCGCGGCGAACCTGGTTCGCGGATCACCGCTCCACGCCGGCGAAGTCCCCGAATCCGGGTCTTCAGACTCCGGCCCCCTGCCCCTGTCACTGAGGGAAACACAATCACCGGAGTACTGCTCCCCCGGGGTTTAGAAAGCCCGCAGGGGCCCGAGAGGGGGGGGGGGGGGGGATATGCTAGGAAAATAGATACTCCGCGTTATGCACGTTTTATACCTTCCGATATAGTGAAAAGTTTTAAAGTGGGGCGCCTCATATCACTGGCCAGAGAGTCATCCGATTATCCAGCTCAAGAGATCCCAAGCCCCGACCCCGTCTCTTCCACGTGTCCAACACCCATAACTGGCTGCTCTCAGTCACTACTCACTAGTCACTGGATTCACATCCTGCTGCCAAGTTTGGTGCATCATTGGACGAATCAGGCTTGTGGCTCTCCACAGTCGACTAATTCCTCGGAGCTGGGCCATCGAACCGCAGAGCAGGCTAGCACACCCATGCTTCCAAGCGCCATTTCGAATCGGTGTGCGGTGTGAAAGAGTGCATTTCGCCGCGGCTAGCCTGACTCCTGAGGGGGGCACTGATCCCTGACCAAGGTTGGTGGAGAGATGTCGTTCTGGGGGTGGGGGAAGTTCTGCTCGGGGAATAAAAGACTGGGATGCCCACGACTCAGTTCACCGCGCGGACCTTTCTGCGGCAATCAATCAACGCACCAGAACGTTTCTCAGCTTCTCGATCACCTCAACAATTTGGGCTAATAAACCTCGCGTGATTCTACACCATGGCGACCCCCCAAGAAGAGAGGCCCTCTTCGCCGCCAGCGGCACCAGCTGCGCCGACCACGACCGCTGTGGCAGAGACCGAGAATCCGGCAACGGGCATCATTGTACGGATCTGGAGACAAGATGAAACCGCGTCATTTGCTGATATGCGCCGCGACCGAGTGACAGGCCCCAGATGATGGCGATGTCGACTCGGCACTGAACGTCGTATGTTCCTACAGTCCCTTGGACTCGTTTTGTTCTCGCGAACATGAGGCGATACTGATCATCGTATCAACAGTCTATCCGTGACTCACTTACGTCTATCCGCTCGTCAATCCTCAAATTTGAAGATGACAACGGCCGTCTCTACCATTCCCAGTCTCGAGGAAGTACGCAGCCCCGTTGTTTTTTGGAGAAGCTCTTCCCAAAGCTCTGATTTCTAACGCTCGCTTAGAATACTATTTCCCTCATGACAACGTATGAACATCCTAACCCATCGACCCAACGTGCGTCGTTGGCTGAGTACAGCATGATACTTATTAATTTCATCAGGTAGAGCAAGATCGACTAGACCTGCAGCATGAGCTTTTCATAAGAACACTCCGGGGTCAACTGTGCACCTGTCCCAAGGTAGCTGGCGCCAACAGAGTCCTGGATCTTGGAACAGGCACCGGTATCTGGGCGCTGGAGTATGGTGAGTTATCCTCGTGACGCCCGTGATGATCGATATCTGAGAACTTTGTCATCCGCAGCTGAGCAACATCCCGAAGCTGAGGTAAGTTTTGCACAAGTTGGCATTTGCTTCGAGTGGCAGGTTGACAATTCTGATAGGTCATTGGTGTCGACATCAGCCCAGTGCAGCCGGACTTGTGAGTTTTCCAGACCCGGGACATCAGACATGGTTGTTCATAACTCATCGAAATGGGGTAGTATGCCGCCCAACTGCTCATTCGAGATTGACGATATTGAGAAGCCATGGACATGGTCCAAGAAGTTTGACTTCATCTTCTCAAGAACACTCAGCGGCAGCATCCTCAACCCCGCCCAGCTCGTCGACAGCATCTACAAGTAAGTCAAATACCAACTTGTCCTTCTCGAGAAACATGCTTCTCACCACTCCACCACTCCACCAGCCAGCTAGAACCCGGCGGCTGGTTCGAAGGACAAGACGTCTGCATGACCGCCCGCAGCGACGACGACTCCATTCCGAAGGACAGCTTCCTGGCACAGTGGGCCGATGAAGTCGTTGACGCCATGGACAAGATTGGGCGGACTCTCAGATTGGCCCATATGTGGAGACAACTACTCATTGACCGGGGCTTTGAGGACGTCCAGGAAACAATCTACAAGTGGCCAACCAATACTTGGCCGCGTAACCAGACGATGAAAGAAATTGGAGGCTGGGGTCTCGCGAACCTCGATTCTTTCCTGGAGACTGCGGCTCTTGGAACTTTGACGAACATAAAAGGGTGGTCCAAGGAGGAGGTAACGGTCCTTTGCGCCAAGGCGAGGAGGGAGATGAGGGATCCGTCTATCCATGTCTGGTGGCCTGTGTGAGTTGCTCCCCTACCACCACCACGAGACGTGCGTGGGCGTCTCTCTGATTTGCTGACATTTGATAGGTACGTTGTCTCTGGTCGAAAGCCGGCGGCTGCGTGAGCGGAGCTGGTCTCTTCAGTTGCCCCTGCGAAACTTCATACAGTGCATTATTTCAGTCTTAGAGAGAAAGTATGCCAGAATGTCCAATTCGGAAAGACGTATCATGCGTTACGGCCCACACAGCTTCAGGGTGCGCGATACACAATCACGGGGGATTCTTCTGTAACCTGTTTAAGCAAGTCGCGTACGCCTCCGCCCTTTCTTCTCGTTGGAACTTGCTCCTCGCTTCGTGAAATGGTCGTTGGACTTCCTCATCGTCGTAACCTACAAATATTTTGACCCGCGCCTCCCTGGCGAGTCAAGCGAATGCAGCGCGGCATCGCCACCGATCATGCCGGTGCCTCCTAGAATAAGGATCTTCATGGTTTTCTTGCTTTTGCTGTGATTCGAAATAGTTGGCTGACAAAATTTGCTCTTCTGAATTATGCGTCTTGCGATGAGACCAACACTACCACCGCAACCTCATGGCCAGCAATGAAGGCATGTTCGCCTTATCTAGTGGCTGTTGTCTAACGTTGGAGTTTAACGAACTCCTTTGCTTCCAGATGAATATTCCAGCCGTCAGACGATCTTTTTTGGCTTTGATGCGAATCATTAAGCCGTTCGAATGGTCGGCCGGCCGCCGACTTGGTGTGGCTTTGTCTACTAAGCAATCATTAGCGGTGTCAATAGCCGCGGATCGTACGGGAGACGCGGGGCGTTCGTGTGCTATGACATCGAAAGTAAATTCCCAATATGTTTGATTGAATGCCACTTCAAGAATAAAAGGTGCTGCTGCGTCTTTTCTCGGGGTTCTTATCAGGAATAGGTCTGCCTGATCCGCTAAGGGAACCTCACTAATCTGCTGTGGTGGCTGGATTGAGTTTAATCAATCGAGCCTCGAGCCGTATTCAATGAAAGGTGCCGCTACATTTCGTCCGCCTAGGGCTCATAGCGAAAGGAATACCGGGCCCGTGTGGTACACCATCAAGCTAATATGAAGACCGTCACCGGCACGAAGCCGGTATGCCTGTGGATTCTCTCCGCGCATCCGTGTCCGACCGAACGCCGGAAAGGTGGAGACACCAGCATCACCAACCCCGAGTCTTTTTGAAGCCTTTTCATCAGCTTCAGTCCACTGTGAATAAGCAACATCCCTAATACGTTGCGTGCATTGCTGATCTTCGGTCATGTTCAGGGGATAACGGATCGGGCATTTTAGGACTCCGGTGAAACGCTTTGCGCGCCGATATGCAACGCATACGTGGGAATCTAGTAAAATGCCATGCCTGCGATTTCCTCCTCTAAATGAATAAAATGCTGCGACATCGAGCAGTCGAGTCAACAGGCGGAAACCCCATGTCCGAAAACCATCAAGTACAACTGCCATGGTTGGGCGCGGCTGCATAAAATCGCGTATCATTACTTCCCAATACAGGTGTTGAGCCTCGGCAGGAAGATTAATATCAGAGGAAGGAGGCCTCTTGCGCGGGTTGAGAGACGTTATTTTGTTTTTTCTGATCTCCCGAACTCTTCTTGAAGCAAAACCTGCTCGCTCCGTATATACCTGATCTTCATCAACCCCTCCTTCAACTCGAATCTCGCATGATGGTCCACGAAACCGATCAGGACGCTGAAGCGGACGACTGCCTCCTACTGCACATTTATATCTCTAGATTTCGATGTCGACATTGTGGGAGCGGGATTCAGCGGGTGTTATGCCCTGCGTCGTATACGACAACCTGATCGTAACGCCAAGATAATTGAGGCCGGGAGCGACTTTGAAGGGGTCTGGCACTTCAACAAGTATCCCGGAGCTCGTGTAGGCTCAGAGACGCCAACTTACCAGCTCAGCCTATACGAGGTATGGTTGGGATTCGAATTTCGCCAAAGATATCCAGACCACATCGAGATCCGGGAATACATTGCGCAAGTTGACCAAACTTTCGACCTTCGGAAAGATACGATCTTTCACGACAGAGTGAATGAAGCACGATACAACAATGCGAATCAGAGATGGACGCTTCCAACTCAACCTGGCCTGTCTGTTAAATCCAATTTCGTGATATTCGTTACCGGGACTACCAGCAAGCCCTACATACATGAGATCACTGGGCTTCGACACTTCAAGGGGCAAATCATTCAGCCTGCTGCTTGGCCTGAAGAACTCAACATCAAAGGGAAAATGGTTGGTCTTATCGGTCAAGGAGCCTCAGGGCTGCAAATCCTCCAGCAACTGGCAAGAGCAGATTGTGGGATAAGTGTCTTCATTCGGGACCCCTGTGCAGCTACTCCCATGAAGCAGAAACAGCTTCCTATTGAAGAGTCAGAAGCGTTGAAAAACTTCTCCGAAGGTTTATTCGCCAAGGCAAAGTACGACTCGACAGCGGATTATCCTTACAGTAAGAACGCGAGGTCTTTCTTTGACGCAACAGAGGAGGAGCGATATCGATTGTTCGAACAGCTGTGGGACCGTGGTGAGTTTGGGTTTTTGGTCGCCAACTATGCCGACGTGATGGTACACCCCGAAGCCAACGCGTTCATGTGTAAGTTCTGGGCCGATAAAGTCCGATCGCGTATGACTGATCCTGTCAATAGGGACATCGTAGCCCCTTTGAAGCAGACCCACCCTATTGGAAGCAAGCGGCCAAGCCTGGAGACAGACTACTACGAAATGCT
Source organism: Colletotrichum euphorbiae (assembly GCA_037178605.1). Classification (NCBI taxonomy): domain Eukaryota; kingdom Fungi; phylum Ascomycota; class Sordariomycetes; order Glomerellales; family Glomerellaceae; genus Colletotrichum; species Colletotrichum euphorbiae. The sequence goes on along the minus strand of JAXCEF010000559.1, from coordinate 14,158 downwards.
CGACAGGCCTTCCGTCAGATTGATCGAATTGAAGGCTACTCCTATCGAGGAATTCACTCCCGAGGGCATCGCGTTACCCGGAGAAGGCCTGTATATGCACGACTTGGACATCGTGATGTCCGCGACTGGATACGACTCCGTGACAGGCAGTCTCTACGACATGAATATACATGATAAGAACGGAAACAAGCTTCAACAAAAATGGAGAGACAGTATTCGCACCTACCTTGGATGATGGTTGAGGACATGCCTAACGCTTTCCTCTTGTACGGACACCTCAAGCGCCTACCTCTGTGGCCAACGGACCACCATTTGTTGAGATGGAGGTTGGCTGGACTACGCGATTGCTTGATCAAACTCGAAGAGAAGGAATTCAGTCGATTCAGCCGTCAAAAGAAGCTACAGATGGCTGGCGACAACCTTCTGTGGACACATTAGAGCCCATTCTCTACAGACATAGCACAGGTTGGTGGACTGGGATGAACATACCAGGCAAGAATCGAGAATCACTCATCTTCTTCGGTGGTTTGAGCTCTGGTGGAAACAATGCAACAAAGCTCTGAAGAACGGGACAAACTTCGTAGGTTGTCCTGCCTCATAATTCAACGACCTGTCCATATACGTGAGTGTCCCTTACTGCTGATTAACAAAAGTTGCTGGGGAATGGGGGACGGGGGATTGGGGAGGAGGGTCTGGACCTGCAAGCGGGTTGGTCTTCTTTTGAGTCAAAGGCCCAGACCTAGTGTTCTCCAATCAAGGCTAAGGTAGGTAGGCACCTTACTCCGGCAATCGTTGCCGGCCGGATCGCATCAAACAAGAATTTTGTCTTGGTCACCACCACCATTGGATGTGGGGGAACTTTTTAACGCGCAAGCTTCTTGGCCAACTTGGCGCGCCAGCTAATTACCATCTGACGTCATTCAAACCCTTACCAAAACTCAAAGGGACTGAGCTCAGAATGCAAGCATCGCAAACGCGGTACTCCGGGTGGACGGCGCGACTACCAACTAGTGCAGCGGATGCACGGCACGTTCCTTAAGCCCGACTGATTCAGTGACGCGGATAGCCGTATTTCTTGGCATTAGATAACCCAGCTTCGGTTACTTTCACATCATCACCCATGGACCGCACGGCTCTCGCGGCACCTACATAACGCCCAGAGCTGCTTGCCTATGTATGGCGATGCCCTCGAACTTTCTACGCTGTACACCGCCGCAGGCGTCTTCCTGTCATTGTCACACGCTGAATGAGATGTAACGGCAGCCATGTCTTCTTCGGAGCAGACTGGCATACCAAAGCTTGGCGGGGTTCTCTATCAAACTTTGATTGAGTTTCCCTACAGCGCGTACTCCGTACCGCGAGTTCCTGATCAGAAAACCAAATCCCCCGGAAATCTTGTGATGCCTCACTCACATACGGATCCCAACGCCCATGCGGGTCATACACTCCGTGAACCTTTGGTCAGCTTCTGTCAGTCGGGAGACAGTATCTCGACCTTTCTTGCCGAGGATCCAACACTGTCGCCAAGTGATGCTTGGAAGAAGCTTTGCGGTCACTACAAGAGCAAGTCTCATGAGTCTCGAGACATCAGAGATATTGGAAGAGGTGAAGTGACGGATGACGAGCTTGAGTTGGCTTTCCGCTGCGGAAAATGGGGTGGTACAAGGCCGAGCAAGTTGTTTCTACGAGTAAGCTCCCTTCGTGAAACGTGACGTGACAGCGCAAGTTCCATGCCGCTGATACCAAAAGTAGTTATATCACGATGCGCTCTCAACCTTGAACGATAACCCTGCTCATGGGGTGGCAAGTCCATCGTTACTAGGAAGCAGTGGCGTTGCTCCGCTTGCTATTCTTTCGGTGTGAGTCTTTTTACAGAAGCCGACGTTTCTTAAATGCACATCGTGCTAAACAGTATTTAGCATCCCAGATATTGCAAGACATATGTCAAATCTCATTGTGCGAGCTGAGAAGGAAGTCATTCTCGCAACAAACTTCTGGCAAAACGGGGCTGCTTCAAAATACATCACGAACGCCATGAAAGAGGCTTCTCGCCGCGCGGGAGAGCGCGCAACTAGAATCACAATGAAGGTTATATACGACCGCGGCAGTCCCAAACAGTTGCTCGAGCCGCATTGCGTCGTTCCCGAGAAGGAGTACACCGGCAGGGCCGTCGGCCTGCCGCCCAAGCACGAAATTCCCAACATCGATCTAGAAGTGATGAACTATCACGACCCGATGCTTGGCACGTTTCACTCGAAGTTCATGATTGTGGACCGCAAGATCGGAATCGTGCAAAGCAACAACATTCAGGACAATGACAATATGGAAATGATGGTCCACGTCGAGGGCCCGATTGTGGACGGGCTGTATGACATGGCGTTGCTTACTTGGCATAAGAAGCTCGACCCTCCTCTTCCAAGTCTCGGGAGCCCAGCTGCCGAAGGAGGATTCAGTAGTTTTGGCGCCAGTCATGATTCCATCTTCACACCGGAAGGGACGATGAAAGGCCACAAGGTCGTGATTGATCCTGCACGGATTCCAAGGCGGGCAGCTGCGTACAGGCTTGAAGCCGAGAAGTTGCTCTCGTCCGGTCAACATCCATCACCGACACCGCATACGACACCTGTAGCAGCTCAGAACGCAAAGTTGCCAGAATGCATGAACGGTTTTGACCGAGCCCACGGCGTCGATGGATCCTCGCCTCCCGGTAACGCAGACACAGCGGCTGAGCAGCATTCCCACGCAGACCAACACGATGACAAGGAACGGGAAGCTTTAGCGTTTGCAATATGTACCTCTCTGACAGAGCATACTCATGAGGACCCGCACTACGACGACGATATTGTCGGCGAGATTGCGCGTGTGCAAGCGGCCGTCTCCGCCAAACCCAATGAGACGCCAATGCAAGCCGTTACCCGACATCTCAACCACACCATTAACAAGGACTTCAAGGGCACTGCGCCCGAGTGCCTTGCCACAGATGAGATGACGCCTTATATCCCCCATCCGGCACATGAGCCATTTCCTATTGCACTGGTCAACCGACCTCCTTACGGTCCGCCCAATCACCACTCAGTTTCCAACCCGCAAAATGCAGCGTGGCTATCGGCGCTACGTAACGCAGAGAAGAACGTGTTCATCCAGACCCCAACGCTGAACGCGGAGCCGCTGGTACCAGCAATCGTCGAGGCTTGTGAAAGAGGGATTGACGTATATGCATACGTCTGTCTCGGTTACAATGATGCTGTAGGTTCTCTGTATGATCCTCAATACGATATACACGTAGCTGACTATGGAGAAGGGCGAGTTGTTGCCTATGCAAGGAGGCCACAACGAAATGATCGCAGCTTACCTTTACGAGAAGCTTTCGCAGCCCGCGCGACAACATTTGCACTACTTCTGGTATGTCGGCAAAGATCAAACTCGCCCCATAGTTGCCGAGAGTAAGAAGCGCTCTTGTCATGTCAAACTCATGATCGTGGACGAGTCTATCGCCATTGTGGGATCAGGTAACCAGGACACACAAAGCTGGTTTCATTCGCAGGAAGTCAATGTCATGCTCGAGAGCCCTCACGTTTGCAGAGCTTGGATTGAGGGTCTGAGACGCAATCAGAACACCCATTTATACGGAGCGCTTAATCAGGAGGATGGGGTATGGCGAGATCAGGATGGAAAAGAAGCTGAAGGCTCTACTGGAGTTGACCCAGGCCGATTCAGCTGGGCTAAGGGTTTAGTGGGGGCAATAAAGAGGTTGAAAGGTACCGGTGGTTTCTAAAGGCAATGCGGATGTATTCGGATGGAAATGGGAATCTTAATTAAAGATACGATATACCCGCAATCATAGACTGGTAGCTGGATCGTGATTTTCTTTCAGTATTAGGCCGTGTCATAATTACATAACAGGCCACAACGTCTTTGCCATAACTCTACCTGCGCGTAGTGCGAGAAGATACCTGTGAGTAAGCTGTATAGACCAAGGCCTTTAGTAACTGGTGAGCCAACTTTTTGGCTCAAGCTTTAGCCTGGAGAAGTGATGATGGATACTGCAAATAGTCACCTGTCTATATCATGGCGAGCGATGTGCTTGGTCACAGCATACGTTATTGGGGGAATAGACGCAAAATAAGACTACTAAGGAATGTCGCACAGGTAATGCTGCTGAATAATCGTCACTCGGCTGACATTCTAATCCCAAATGATATCGGACGAAAATGTAGTCGGATAACTCTGTAGGCGGTATTCCATTGGTTCGGGCTCTTCGCAAACTCTGTATCTTCAGTACAGTCGAAGTTTGGTTGCAAACTCTCTTAGTATAGCATGTTTTGCTTTTGAACTTTCACACAACTTGAGGAAGGTTCATCATCCTTTAGCGCAAGCTCGCCGAGCCTCTCCCATCGGTTTCGTTAAGAGACTTCAAACTTTAGACCGAGGACATATGTGTGCAGCGTATGTCGCCGGCCAGACCAAGTTCTACCTACGGATTCGGGAAACATAGCATTTCCGACCATTCCATTTTTACTTCAACGCTTGCGCAGTGGCTTCTGCATTTCCGTTTTGCGCATTTCATCTACGCTGGTGATAGCGTTGCAGCATACGTCGCCAGTGTTATCTTGAGACATCGCGGGATTCAGCGACAGCGGGATGCGAGAATAGCCGCCAGTATGTTGAGAAAGTACCTATCGGACCATAGCAGGCTTGTAACCAAGCACCATTTGACCTCGAATCTTCTTTTGGTCACGATGGTCCTTGGAACAAGTGTCTTCACTTTCGGGTTCGAGGGGACGGTTCTGAACACCATTCAAGCCATGACACGTAAGTAATGTCACAAGCGCCTTACCTTCGAGTCCATTCGTGCGCAAGCAACAACTCAATAAAGCATCCAAATACGGCAAAGATCCATGACTGAGCAACGACCTGCGCAGCTTTCGAACGCGAGTTTGGCGAATACCTACCAGAAAAGAAACGAATAGGCTTCACGTCTGCCAAACTGGCTTATCTGAACTCCCTCCCACTCATCGCGTATGCCATCGGCGTCATCTTTGCTTCTCGGCTAGGTGAATATTTCGGTCGCAAAGCCGTCCTCGTCTGCACGAACACCATTTGTCTCATCGGAGTCATCGTTGTCTTCACATCCACGTCGTACGCTCAAGTCTTATCGGGTCGGATGATCATCAACTTGCATGTGGGCATGGAGGCTTGGCTCATACCACTTTTGCAAGCAGAGTTCGCCCCGCCAGCTATCAGAGGCGCCATGGTGTCCGTTTACACTACCAATATCGTGCTCTCCGGATTTATCGCGTCCATCGTCACTGATGCGACCAGCAAGATCACGGATGATGGAAGCTGGAAGATACCGGTTGGGTGTTGCCTCATTTTCCCTACACTTACCCTCTGCTTTTCGTGGGTGGTGCCCGAATCTCCTCGATGGCTGCTGCGAAGAGGAAAACGCGAGGAAGCGCTCAAGATTTTAAATTATCTTCATGGCGCGCGGAAAGATTTCGACCCTGAGACAGAGGCAGAACTACTCCTCGAAGGCCTGGCGCATAGCAAGAGCAAAGGAAAATGGTCTGACTTAGTGAAGGGGACAAACAGAGTATGCCCACCGCTGTAACGATCATCCTCGGAGATGGAGAACACTAACAATGACCTCAGCTTCGATTAGCCACCAGCGTTATTGCGGCAGCATTGAACCACCTGGTTGGACAGTCGTTCTCGAATCTTTATGGCACGATCTTCATAAAGCAACTTAAGGTCATGGACCCTTTCGCAGCATCGATGTTGAAGAAGGCGCTACTGGTTATAACGTCCATTTCTTACATTCTAGTCATTGATCGCGCTGGCCGTCGTCCAGTATTCTTGACCGCTGGTTTCATCATGATGACGGCTCTCATGGTTATGGGCGGACTTGGGACGATGAAGCAGACCCGGCCTGTGAGATCAGGCTCGCTGGCCATGATGATATTATTCCCGATGGGATACGTGGCTTCCTTTGGATCGTGGTGAGTTTTCGGCGTTTGATGGAAGAAAGTTCCATCGTAATAACACGCAACAGCTTAACACTTCTTGGCTCGGAGATCTTCAACACATCCCTTCGAGACAAGGCGGGGATGATCTTCTGGTCGGTCTCTAATGTTTTCAACTTCGCGGTCACCTTCGTTATACCGTATCTTATCCAGGAACCAGGCAACCTGGGACCTAAAATCGGATTCGTATTTGGATCTACGAGTGCGGTCGGGCTAGTTTGGGCTTACTTCTACCTTCCTGAGCTATCTCACAAGACATTCGAGGATGTCGACGAGATGTTCGAGATGAAGATATCGGCAAGGAAATCAAGTCGTAAGTGCTAAGAGAAAAGTAAATATGCAAACTGGAGGAGAGTTCTGACGATGATTAGATTGGAAAAGCACACGCGTTTCTACCTTTAATGAGACTGAGGCAGGCAATTTGGAATCGGAAGGGAGCAAGAACTTGTCAAGAAAGGAGAATATTTCTTCAGAAACCAAGGCCCTTTAAACTGGGGTTATGGAGCAGAGAACGGAAGGTTCCTGGGGATTTAGAGAAGGTCGAGAAAGGACATCTACTCAAAGCTTAGGCAACACTCTTGGTCCCCCAGATGGCTAAGACACCTCTTGAACACAGCGAACGTGTCTTTGGCCCCAACTAACCGAGAACTACCGTACTCTATCGGCTGGCAACCCACGAAATGAGTAGAGACAACTATGCTTAGCACAAAGCATGAAAACTTCATCAGGTCCAGAGTTTGGTCGATGGTCTTTCGGGAAGCGGGAGCTGATTAGAAACCCACACTACCTCACTGCAATCCGACTCTCTGCACTGAGCTTGTATTTCCGTCGTTGAAAGCAACTAGGGCTGATGTGAAGCCACAAGTTTCCTGATTTTGCTCGTCTTCAAACTCAAAACATATCTGATGATTTTTGTCTCGGCTTGCCTCCTGGTATGGAATGAGGCAATGAGTAAATGCCTCGGGCTTTATTTCCACCCATTACTAACACAAATATAGAATGACAATGACATGGATTATAAACTGAGGCAATTTGCGTCAACGACATTGATGTTCTGCAAAGTCTTAAGTTGCAATTTGATTGAAATCTGAGCTCCATCTAGGCAAGTTTGAAGCCTGTCCTGCGAAGGGTCTGAAAGACGCCCTCAGGATCATACTGCTTGGCAACGTGGCTCATGTAATCGAAGTTCTTGTAGCCGTGTGTCGCCAGAGGATCCTGGTCGCCCCAGGCGTAATTGGTGTACTTCCAGTCCTTATAGAGGCCTAGGACCTTTGCGTAGGTGTCGATTTCGGCGCGGAATTGCAGAGCATAGGGTAGCAAGATCTCCTGGTTGGGCTCGGTATCAACTGTCAAGGCGATAAGCCACATCAGCGTCGGGCCATCAGCAACAACGTCCTCGAGGCCAAGAACATTTTCGCCGGCCTTGGCGCTATGCTGAACAATGGACTTGGTCACGGGCTGAAATTGAATCAAGACATTAAAGTCAGAGTCCGGGGCGGCTGCGTTCATCTTCGGCGAGTATTCTTTTAGCTTATCGTCGATGAAGTTGAGGATGCGGATGTCGTGGGCTGTCTGACCAACGAGCCAGTTGGCACTGAAGGGTCTTGGTTAGTGACATGGTGAATGGAAATCGAGAGTCGAGGGAACATACTAAAGACCAAGCGGCGTCGGGCCGGTGAACTGCGGAACCAGGTCTGATACGGTGCCAACAGCAGCCGTGGTAGAGATATTCGGGATGGCGAAGTAGTCGTTGAAGGCAGGAGCGTCCTCCTTGGCATCGACATTGCTCAGAATAGAGCGAAGAGTGAATCCCGTCTTGTTGTAGTAGAGCGCAACAATGTTTTGACTGGCAAGGTCCTCGTCCATGTGATCGACAAAGTTCATGTACGCGTCGAAGACGTTGTCTCTCTCAGTCTGATTGTAGGTGACGAATCCACCCCACATCTGGGTCGAATCAACAGTGTCTATTTACGCAAATATTAGAGCTGTACATCAGGGAATTGCACACAGGAGACGTCAACGCACATTGATCGATTCGCGTAACGAAACCAAAGTTACCAGATCCTCCTTTCTGCGCCTTCCAAAGATCAGGGTTCTCTTGTTCGTTCGCGTTCACCACAGAACCATCAGCAAGGACGATCTCAAAGTTGGAGACCTGGTCGCAAGAGAATCCGCGGAGGTTGGTGTGGAAGGAGTACTAAGTTCGATAAAGTCAGCATCAATTCGGCCAACATTCGAGATCATGCGAGGTGATGATTTTATTCCATCCTCCACGAGGCATTCAAAGGAAAGAAGGGGGATGTGAATGGTGGAGTGGTACATAAGTTGAGACTTACACCGCCACCGGTAGTGAAACCACCAACGCCAACGACTGAGGCTCTTCCTCCAACAGCCGTGACACCGTAAGGATCAAGAGCCTTATATACCATGCCCCAGTTGGATCCAGGCTGGATAGAACCAATTTTGGTGGTCTCATTGTATGTGGTAGTGTTCATGTATCCGAAATCGACGGTGACTCCAGTCTTGACGCCGTTGGACCCCTTCCATGCTGAGTGAGCACCGCTACGGATACCGAACGGGCACTCATGTTTTGAGATAATCTTGGCGACCGCTGAAACATCCTGAGTGTTCTCAGGCAAAACCATACACCATGCTTCTTGGGCGGCGTTAGCTGAATAGTACGACTTCAAGCGGGCGTCGTAGACTTCGCTGTCTTGGCCCCAGACCTTGCCTTTGAGATTCTCATCTCTGGCAAGGGCAGAGCACTGTTGTCCAGGTTAGCAAAGACCATTGTTATAGGAATAAAAGTACCGACACAAGTGCATTGGGGGCCGCGATTCTTTGCCGAGACAGACGAGGCAGTCAAAGCGAGGATCGCCAAGGACCGTGTCGAGAACTTCATGGTAGCAACTGTGCGCACGACCTCCCGTAGTTCCAAAGACGATCTGTTCTCGAACGGGAATTTCAAGTGATAAAAGAATGAATGCCTGGCTACACACGTGCTGTGTGTCCGGGGGGTAGTCAAAGAATTGAGAACGAGTGGAATGGAAGATATCTGTGCCGTTGCATTCACTGCCAGTCTCGTCAAGTGTATCCACCGGTGTAAGTTCATCGTCAAGCGGCCCAGGGGAGATCGGCATACGGCGATCTAATTTCATCGGAGGAGCTAGTTTAAGTGCCACTCCCACCAGCCGGACGGAGGTGGGTTCGGCGAGCTTGAAGACAGACAGGACATGAAACAAGATTGTTGTGACATCCACAAACAGTCCTCAGGCAAAGCAGAGATGGGTTCGACTCAGTGTACACCAGCCGATAGCCACTCCAATCCTTGGGCTCTTCCGTCATTCTGTTGAATTCTCCTCGGGTTTATATGATCTCAGATCAGGTCTCACGCTGTGGTTGCATTGGCGTCCCCAAGCGCGGATCACGGGTGGACAATCGGGTGGACAATCTCCAAGCATACCCAACTTATCCGCCATACGTCAGGTTATCTGGGCTGCCTTGCTTGTCCTGGCCATTTCTGATGGATCGCTCAATACCGAGATCGTCTAGTATCAACGGCGTTCGAGTCCGTGTGCGCGGCGCAGGCGCGGGGCCGTAGGAAAAAGGACGCTCCCCACTCTGAGGTTCGACCTCCCACATCCCGGTGAGCCTTGGTCGTTTATATCGACAGAACATCAATTCCTCCAGTCAGAAGCGAAGAAGGTTTCGTCAGCGGTTCCAACTTCCGAGGTCAGCATCAAGACGGGATAATCTGTACAAGGTTTGGTCAACATGAGTTACTGGCCTCCAGAAGGGAGCTGCCTGTCAAAACAATCGACAATGCCCCGGATCTGCTTCCATTCTTCTACTCGTATAAGGTGGATGTTCGGGTTGTCTCACATAATAAGTTCATCTGAAATCCCGTGGGCGTACACAAACGTCTGCAAAGATTGACAAAAGTCTTCATTGGACAACCCGGAATGTTTGAAGCGCGAGATAGAAGAAGAACATGAACCGGTTTGTGAGCATCATTTCTGCCCTTCATCTTGTCTTTATCAGCGAAATTGACAGCGCCTCCTGAGATGCGCAACCCGCACCACGCGTCCGAGTCATGCTGAACCTTCATCGCTTTTCTACACAGCATATCCATGCAAGCTCATGAGACGACTGGGGCTTTGCAGACTACCGAAAGCATCCTTAATCATGATGATCAGCGACGGAAGTAGTGCTCACGAGCTAAATGACCTGATCCGAGAGTGCGGTTTCTATCTGCTGAGTATTCATTCTAGAGAACTGGCCACAACTTGTCCTATTCACTGGACTGTCATATCTCAGCAACACACTAACACGCATTTGAAGTCTCTAGACCGATGCCAAGGCCACACAAGTTATCTTGACCCGATAGATTTGCACAAGGCCCATTGACGTCACCCCAAAGCTTGGCCAGATTTCGTCGGCACGCCCGGGACGCTACCGTCACACTACGTGCCCTATCAGCCAGTATAAATGGTAAGCCTTGCGAATCGGAATCTCCGTATCATTCAGACCGGGGCTCTTGCGACTGTAAATTGCCAGTGTTCGTGAGAGGTTTGTGAGCCTGGGTCTTAGAGAGTCAGAGCATGGTAGTACTAGTACATTGGTCCTTTTGTCAGGGGGCTCACAACATTTCGCATCCACATTCCCCAGCTTCTCGCAACCCACTCTCTCTGCACAGCCGCCAGTCGCATCTAACAGCCAGCCCGCTTGCCTAGGAATCCCAGTGTAACACTAAGGTTTACCATCAACCGGATCTTAATTGCTAGTGAAGTTCGGATGAGACTTCTCGACTGGGGCAGTCTCTGTTCGGTTTAGGAGGGGGTAAGATGAGCTTTTGCGGAGGGGTAAGCTGAGGTACAGGCCGGGGAGAATGAGGTTGCAAAGTTATGCATCGAGACTGTGACTTTCACTTCCCGAGAGCTGCGGCACAATCTGCTTTTGCTACGACATGAAGGCCAAGGTTGGGGTCCTGTGTAATGCTGTACACTACTTTTGAAGATCGGCCAGAGAGCCATTGTAGCCAGGGATTTTGGGATAAGCTTCTGGGCTCGGTCTCGCAGGCACACAGGTAGTTCATCCGTACACTGATGTGGGAGAAACGCCCAGCGGCCCAGAGCATGCAATTTCGTAGGATAAGGATACCAAATCTTCGGAGATGGACCCTTGTCCCCCTTTTTTTTTTAATCCAAAAGGAGGGGGAATCGCGTGTCCAGGGCGATCTGCCAAAACTCTGTCAGAAGTCGGCCTGGACATTTAAGCAAAAGAAGGGCCAATGTAGTTCCTTTGGATCTAGTTAGCGACCTCCCAGAGAGTCCGCGGATTTGCCAACCATGTCGAATCACACGGGCTTTCCAACGTCGAGCATGCCGGAGACCGTCATCCCACCTCCGCCGGGTGTGACGGTTGACTTCGACCATCCGCGGCAGCAGAAGGTGCTTGAGCACTACCTGATTTTCGGCATCGGCGGCACGATTGCTTTCATCGCGCTGTGTCAGCGGTTCTACACCAAGATATTCCTCTCGAAAGGCTTGCAGGTCGACGATGGTACGCATCTTCTTCCCCCGGTCTCTCGCCGTGTGGGCATATTTCTAATACTCTTTATCACAGTGTTCATGTTTCTTGGATGGGTAAGTGATCTACAGATCTTCTGTCTTCCTTCCGACACGAGGTCGGGATTCTCATGCTGAACGGATTTTGCCAGGCCGCATCTGTCGTCACACAAGCCATGCTCGTCGGTATGTATCAGCCAGCTAATCACATTTTGCAATACCATGGCTTCTAACATGGTATTCGCAGCTTCCATAGCCGAGGGAGGTATGTGCGCCCATGCGTGGGAGATGCCCGTATCTAGATTTGAGCGTTACTCTGTGGTACGTCTCAACCACGAGAGTCATAGAAGAGGTGATGCTAACATCAAGAAGACGACTTATGTCGCAGCGCCGGTCTTCATGCTCTGCAACGGTTTCACAAAGCTGTCGTTACTCACGGTTTACCTGTACGTATCGCCGCAAAAGTGGTTCCGCGTATGCGTATGGATCGTCATCGTCATCGTATCGCTGTACACGGGATGCATCACGCTTCTGATGCTGTTCCACTGCAACCCTGTTCGGAAAGCATTCGATTTCAAGATCAACAGTGGGACCTGCTTGGACGTTGGCGCGCTTTACATCGCGACAGCGGTGTCGAATATCCTCACGGACGTTATGCTGTTTGTGCTGCCCTTGCCGATGCTTTATAACTTGCGCATGAAGATGGGCCAGAAGATTGGTGCTATGCTGATCTTCGCTGTGGGATCGATGTGAGTCGCCTGTCCACGAAGGCCCATTCTGTTGGGTCACCAGTAGCTGACCTCCTACAGCACCATTGCAACTTCTGTCACTCGACTTGTCCTCCTCCCAACCCTGCTGACCAGCACCGACCAACCATGGGATGCGGCTCCAGCCAATATCTGGACGTAAGTCATTTCTCAGCAATATCGAGGGATATGTCCGACGAAGCTGACCATGGTCATTCGCGCCTACAGGTTCGTTGAAGGCAACCTATTCGTCATCTGCGGTTCGATGCCGACGTTGCGAAAGTTCTTTAAGCACTTCGCCCCCAAACTCGTGGGCACTTCATCGAACCCATCGTCAAGCGGCGCAGTATACCACGTTTCGGCGTACGCGAATCAGCAGTCGAGTAACCCGAAAAGCCGGCACCGATCTCAGTACGAGCAGTTCTTCGACGAGAACGAGATGCGTACGTTCCACTCCGATCGCAAACGCAACGATGAAGACCTTGACTCTGGGTTTACCTCGGTCGTGGTTGCGACGGGCGACAGAGAAAGCGCAGACGACAGGAGTGACAAGACGATATTGCAGACCAAGACTGTCACTATATACCGTGAATGACGCGGTGCCGAGGTGAAATGGCGACTCGTTGGTCGAGCATAACTGCATGAGAATGGAGTTTGGGGCGGAGTCATGGTACAAGACGCATCGTCATCGCTAAAAAGCCACGGGAACTTAAAGTAATTGAACAACGTTGAATGAACGACGTCGAATGATTCAGCTTTTGACTGGTTTCAGAGGCGTCTGGTGTGTCTAGACGACGGCGGGCTTCACTGAGGCGGACCGAGAGGGTGTGGAGTTTTCTTTTTTGAAGCAGCCCAAGCGACTCGGATGACAGCGCTCCCCATTGATCGTCGAGCCTGAGAGGGTTACAGCGGGTCGCGATTGCCTCCGACCCCTTGTCCAGAAGAATGACATGGAGTGGTCAAGAATACTAGCCCAAGGAGGTGCGGTTGTTCGTTCGCATGATGTCTGCTTCGTCACTTCAAAGCCTATGCGCGTTGATCCCCATCCGCGACGAGCCAGCACGGTTGGTGGGTGACTGAGACTCATGATTGTGGCCCTTAAACTCGAGGGAGTCACGCAATCTCTCACCCCTCTCAGAGATTTTTTAATTCTCCAAACCGAACATAAAGTCAACTGGTTCATTTGGACATCTGTAAACGACTTTACTAATGACTTTACCCATTCGCTAGCGTAAAAGGCTTACCGAGTATCATGGATGACATCGGATTGTTCTGCGTCAAGCCTATTCTCTCCTCCCGCTTTTGTTCCCCCCATCCTTAGTTTGAAAACAGCAGTACACCTTCGTCCCGGTCAAACACGAACGCCCGTCTCCCTTGTCATCCTTCCCCTGCTCTTTCCAACCCTTGGGGCATTTGCCATCGCAGAACGGCGCGTTGCCGTACCACTGACATCTATTATCTCTGACAACTCTGCCGTGCTGCGCTCTGTCCTCTATTCACGTCAGTCAGCCCGATTAGTGACTCGTGCCAGCAATTTTTCTATCACTACCAAGCACGGCGAGACTCTGTTCCGATGCTGGTAATCTTACCGATTGGTATGGCCGAGGCGAGCGCCACAAAGGCTGCAACCACCAAATACGTCACCCGCATTCTTTTTTTTCTTCTTCTTTCCTTGCAGGTGTGATACGCAATCCGTAAAATTCTAGGAGTGGTCGAGATGAATAAAAAAGTGCGTAATTGCGAAGACTTGCGGTCGTCAACTTACACCGAAGCAACGGGACGTGGTGGCTGGAATACGCCAAGAATTATTCGCCCCGGGGGG
>JAXCEF010000558.1:0-30979 GCA_037178605.1 Colletotrichum euphorbiae | reverse complement strand
TTAGGTCTATAAATCCAAATTAGTAAATAAGTTTCTCCTTAGCTTTAGCCTAGGTCTTAGCTTTATTAATATATAATTGCACTATATCTCTATAGTTAGTAGAACTATATATACAGACTTTATTCTTTATATCCTCATTAACCTTATAATATAGCTTTAAAAGGCTCTTATGTTTTATAAGGAAGTCTGAGATATTAGTTCTAATAAACTTAGGCGCTCTAGTTAAATAGGGAGTTATTATAGTAATAGTGGGGCGCTTTATAAGGATATCTACTAGAATAGCAAAGTCCTAGTTAGTATAACCCCTTATTAATATACTAAAAGGGCTTGAGGAGGCTAAGTTAAGCCCTAAGTTGAGATTCATAAGCCTATCCTTACTATCCTTTGAGATTAGTTTATTTAAAGCTTAAGATTATATCTTACTAAATAAAGAGCTTAGAAACTATTCTTTAGGCTGCTTCTCTTTGCTAGAAGAGGACTTAGTATCTAGGTTACTAGAATAAGAGGTAGATATATTATTTATAGGTCTATAAATACTACGTTAATTATATTTAAGTGTTATTAAGTAATTATTTATTAAATCTCCGTGAGATATTACTAAGTAGATGGATTAGTATAATTTCCTAATATCTTTAAAGGTAAAGGGGGTAATAGTAGGTCTTCTGGATAAGAAAATAAAAGGTAATAAAAAAGGAAAGGAATATAAATGAATATAGAAAGGCTTTGTGGCCTTGGTTTTGCTATCTTAGTGGTGATCCCATATAAGTCTCAATATTTAAATTAGGAAAGTCTTCTCTAGTGAGGCTCCTGTTTTAAAATCTTATAGCTTACTGTATTAAAATACTTTATATATTAGTATACTTACTTTTAGTACTCTAAGCTATATTAAAATAGGTTTATTAGTATATTTTTACTAATTCAGTTAATCTCACTTTACTTATTAGCTTAGTAAGACTACTATTTTCTTCTATATAGCTTTTTAGTTATTTTAGCTATAACGAACTAGTTAAAAAGACTAGTAGTAGATAAGAGTAATTAAGAAAGAGGGAGGGATATAAGAGAGAAAAAAGAAAAAATAGTTAGTTCTAGCTGAAATACTAAAAGAAGGGAGGATTTCAGGGTCTTTATAATTCCTATTAACTTTTTGAAAAAAACGCTTAGCTATAGCAATCCCTCTACAAGCTAATAGGTCTACGAATCGCTTATTCTCCTCTATCTAGCTCTTATTTATATATTATATTATCATTTCTTTATTTCTTTGTGGCAGCTAGATATTGCAATCGTCTAGAAAAGGAGTGTGTATGTATTGGTGTGTGTTATAACGGCGGGACGTCCGGACGCAATAAAGGTACCCCACTCTCTTGGAAACCTTTGAGGGTTGTGGCAAAGAGCAAAAAGATCCGCCTCTAGGCACTATTAGGAAGAGCAGGAGCCTAGTGGGGACTACAAAGATAGTAAATAATATAATACTACCTACAAAAGGATAGGAATAATAAAAGTAGGCTTAAAAGATGCGCATAGCGATTTGCAGATCTAATTAGAAAGAATGGGAAGAATTGGGCTTGAAATGAAAGAGATATCGTTGAAATCGTATGTCGGATTATTAAGGTATGAGCCTCTTTTGAGGCTAAAAAGGCTATGGATGGTGATGATGATGATAATGTGATGGGGGACTTTTCCTTCTCCTCCCCGCATCTCAGTCTTCCGCTTTTAGACCCCATTGACAGTGGGCCTGCTGACTGAACAGCCAAGCCATCCTGTCCCATCCCAATACTATATCTTATTAGTAGTTTAGTTATTATAGCGGGGCTTTTTATATATATTGGCTTACTTGCTAGCTTTATGCCTATAGCCTCCTCCGCGTTATCAATGCTTATTATTATTCTCCTCTATAGTTATAGGCCTAAATATGCCCCTCTTAAGCTTGCCTCTAAAAGTAGTATCTATAAGTTACTAGATAGCTTTATAAGTAGCTAGGAGGATATTACTAGCCTTAATTTTGTTTTTATTAGCCTTTATGCTTATATTAGCTTAATAACTACTAACCTAGGTAGCTAATAGAGAGTTACTTAAGATCCTATAGAAGTTATTAAACTAAAGGCTTAACTGCTCTATTTGAGAGATCTTTACTACTTAATCTTTAAAGATAGCTATATTCTATTGCTTAACCTATAGGGTAATCTCTTCTTGTGTGGTAATAGTTTGATTCTTTTTATTAAAAAAGATATCTTTATATTTATGTACTATAGCCTTGTTTTAGTTAATAGCTGAGCTACTAACTTAGGCTTAGAGTTTTAATACTTATATAGTAACATTTTCTTTAGCTAAATAGTAAGTCTTGAGGTATTAGTAATAGATAGTATTAGATATTTAGTCCTATATTATAGCAATATTTCTAATATGCTTATAGTAGACCTTCTTCTCTTCTATATATCAGGTTATTATAGTATTATAGAATTTCGTCTTCTTTTCCTCAAAGTTGCAAATAGTATTCTCTTTATTAGTAGGAGCTGCTGCGTTATTTGCTATTTGAGTGCTAGTGCTTAGGTAGGACCTTATAATAAGCCTAGCATTAGGAAGGTTAGGTTTTGTGACGGCGTTACTAAGTAACGGCCTATTAGTCTTACTTGGATTGATATAGTGCTATACTTCTACTTAAGAGGCGTGAGCCTTAAGCTAGTTAACCTATAATATCTAATCCTTCGGACTATTTAGCTGGATCTTTGTGACAGCCTTATTAGCAGAGAGCTTGGATATATTAGGAGGTATTATAGGTTTTTGAGGGTGGTAGATTATAATTTAGGTTTGTGAATATAGTTTTGAAGTAGTTGAGGTGTAATTGAACGTGCTATCCGGTTAAGATAGCTTTGTAGTCAGTTAATAATACATATATAAGACTCTTAATTATTAGACTTTTACGATTCAATTAGGTGAAAATTCGTGTGTATTTCGCAAGTTCTGTGGTATAAAGGTCTCCACTAAAATCTCTGCTAGATACAGGTACCCATAATCCGGCTTCCGGTTGGGACGGATTTCGGGTCAAATCGGCATACGCCCATCGGCGTACGCCCAGTTCGACACGACTCTTCTTAGTAGGTGGGCTGGGTAGTAGTAGTAGTAGTAGTAGTAGTAGTAGTAGTAGTAGTAGTAGTAGTAGTAGTAGTAGTAGTAGTAGTATGCCTAGCTTAGAGTATCTAGGTGTTTGATTAGTGCTAACTATTAAGTAACGGAGCTGCTTAAGCTGCAACGGCAGCTAACTATTTAGGAATATAGAATCCTTATTCTATATTTGGGATATTCTTTATTACCTAGTAAAGTAACTTATACTAACTTTATAATGCTGAGTTCTTATAGATAAGTCCTATAAGGGCCGGAGTAGTAGTCGGGTTAGTGATAACCAGCGAATGCCTAGTGTTATATTTCTTTTTATGTGATGCTCTCTTAGTAGATCCTATATACACTGCTCTATGCCCTCCCTCTTCCACATACGACCATACCCATTGGAAAACTCGAGATCCCGTCCGCTCTCCCATAGATAAGCCAATGAGGGCTGGATTAGTAGTTGGGTCGGTGACGACCAGCGAATACCTGGTGTTGTATGTCTTTTTAGTGCTCGTTTGATGCAACTTTTGGCGGTACTGAACACTTCTTTTTGCTAATTCTATGCTTCAAATGTCCGAGTATTCTTATGGGGAGGCCGTGACATGCGGGGTTTGCGGCTCGGGTAGCTTCTTCAACATTCCGGGAATAACCTCAACGACCAATGCTCCCTGTCCCTTATGAACCCTCCATCTTATAGAGCTTGGGGCTGCAGGATCTTACGGTAGCATCTAAGCCATCAACTCGATAACGACGTCACCTACTCAAATTGGGACAACTCAAGACAACATGCCACGGATGACCAGAATCGATAAATTTGAAAGCCACCTCAACAAACTCTAGACCCGAGAATGATCATCGATGTCGCCTTTCCGATCTCCATCCCAGCCAGGAGACCACTTCCACGCAAGCTCGCATCACGACAGCAGATCCGTGGCTTACAAGCAAGCCATCAAGGTTGAGAAGGAAACCTTGAGATCTGCCCATACGCGCTGAACTCTAGATGTATAAGAGAGGTGCGGTCGTTGCGGTCGAACCGACGTCGTCCAATCTTCGTGCTGTCACTGCCCACCTTGATTCTCTTTAGCACCAACACCAGCCCCGGCATTATCATCGACGAAACTATGAAGTGGTTCGCAATCTTGGGCGGCCTCGCGGTGTTTGCGGCTCCCATCGTCTTAGCCAGCGGCCCCGACGTGTTTTCTTCCGCCAACGACGTCGGAAACTCTGAGGGCGATGTCGTCGGTGAGGCCATGGTTGTCCCTACTGCCCGCACCACCATCACCACCACCGCGGCACCCGATCTCGATAATATCAGTCGAGGGCAGCAGTCTAGGGAGCCCGAGGAAGCGCTGCAGGAGCGCACCTCTCGCGGCGGCAACCGCAAGGAGCGCGGGCATGCGTCCCGTGGCCCCAGGGCCGCGAAGAAGACCAGAAACCGCGGATGGAGGACCGAATCCGCCGAGGGCTTCGCCCTCCCGACCAGGACCCGGACGAAGAAGCTTCCACGCCCAACGGCCACTCTTAGCCCGTCAGTGGACAGGAAATGGAGGGAGTGTCGGCTGAAGTGCGACACCAAGAAGTGCGTCTGCGACTGTGTGGCCGGAGAGGAGCCCGACCTTCCTGTTCTCACGCCTTTGCCCTGTAAGCTTGACCTAACGAATGTTCTTATGTTCGACGCTGACGTTTCAAATCAAATCTTGCAGCCACGACTCCTACCAGTGAGGCTTCTTCTAGCACAACTCCTTCCAGCACGCCTTCTTCTAGTACGCCTTCTTCTAGCACGCCTTTTTCTAGCACGACGTCCACCGACACGACTTCAACGGAGACGACATCCGCCGACACGACTTCAACAGAGACGACGTCCACCGACACAACTTCAACGGAGACAGAGATAATATTATCTCTAGCCACCATAACAAGCACGACTCCTACTAGCACCACTTCAATAGAGACCACGTCATCTCCAGTCATAATTAGCACGACTTCCACTAGCACATCTGCCCCCATCATGTTTTCTACCACCACGTCTTCCACCATCACGTCTTCAACCAGCACAGCTTCTACTAGCATGACTTCTCTCGGCGTCATTTCAACCGAGACAACATCATCGTCTACCGCTCTCACCAGCACGACTGACCCCAGCTCAATCTCGACCGATGCAAAGCCGTCTTCAGTTGCTACCTCCACGACCGAACCTCCGGTCACTGTCACGGTCATGGAAGTCGTGACGACTACTATGACGGTTCCGCACTTTCCTCTCAACCCCTTTTCCACCGACTTCTGATTTATACCGCATTGGCTTCGACTGCCCGATGTAGGAGGACCTAGACTCGGCCAACCGCATAGAATCGAACAACAGCTACCAGTTCAACGAGTTGCCCTTTCCTGAGTGATTGGCAGTCTCTTTGCAGTGATTGCTGTTGAGAGCGAGCAGAACGGGGAATATAAGATAATCTTAGAACATGTTGCCAGTAGCCTGTCTTACGACACGGGAGTTGGTGGTAACATAACCTGTCGAATTGTTTTAAGCACGAGAGTCGCCGCCAACTCCAGGAAGACTGAAACGAGCTACGGTTGTGCAAAGCAACTTGTTCGATCTCTAATGCTAGGAGGCAACATCATTTCTGGCGAAGGCATCGTGGTGTTTCTTGTCGTGCTGGTCATGGTAGCTTCCTTTTTGGTCTGTTAGTTTTTCTCCTTGAGCAACAGGTAGAGTTGGGAACAGATATATGGAAATACTGCAATTTCTGTATCTCATATCTACAGAACTCATGTGATCTTTGAAGAATTCCTTTTTGGGTTGAGCCGTAATCAATTAGGTTACTGAATAAAATACGTATCATGCTTTTACCTTTCGCCTTTAATCAACTCAAGCGCAATGTAATTGACCAATCCATACGGTGAAAGAGACTCCATCGCTCCAGGGCATGGGCTCCCAACGCCTCGAGAAACTGAAGCTTGGCCGAGCCATTTGTTACCGCAAAAGCCGCGTGTCTTCCTCCTCCTTCCGTGCTTTTCACCGCAGAATCTGCTGGCAGCATTCCCCGCCAAGTTTAAAGGCAATAATCTACCAGCACGCACATTCAATTGTCGAACTGCGCTACCGCTCACTCTCTACAAAGAGTGGTCACAGTCTGCCCAGCCCGGCTCGCGATTCAGCGTCCAGAATCCTCATAGATTCGCGGCGCGGTTTCCCGCGGCGTGGATGGAAGATACGAGCAAGAGGAAGCAATGACTCTTACACGAATTACTACATAAAGGCCGATTTCCAAGCCCATTGGGTAACCCAAAAAGTCTGGACAGGAGGAGCCACGGCGGCTTTCGGCACGCTACAGATCAGAACAGGCATGTCTGGACTCGAGGCAAAAGGGATGGGATTACGCTACGTAGCGGCAGGATTTCTAGGTGCGGCATATTCGTATATAACCACAAACCTGCCAAAGCTGATCTTGCTAGCATCTGGTTCGGTCAATTTCAATCACTCTTCTTGTGCGTTGAAGTCCTAGAGTCAGTCAATCCGGACAGGAATGCCATCTACGTGCCGCAGAGTCTACCAGTTATCTGGAGAAACAAACCCAAGGCCAGCAGTAGTCACAAATCATCGTGGGCATCCCGTACACGGTACAAAACCCCCCCCCCCCCCCTCCCAGTCTCGATCTCGACGCGTCCTGACTTCCCAAGACGCGTCGCTCCACCCAGAGAGCCACAACCGCGCGCTCCCATGTCGTCAAAACCCCGGCCCCGAAAAGGACCCCTTTTTCTTTTCTCTCCTGTCCGCTTTCTGCTCTCCATTCTCGGATTCCTCATATCTCATCTTCCCACGTCGAGAAACAAGGTTTCTCCTAGTCACTCGAGCGTTGTAAAGAACGGGTCGTTCGAGAAAGAGACAAATGTCAGCCCGCTCGACGTGACATTTGCTCCCACGGCGAATCCACGCAAGGGGTGTTCCATAACAATTCTGCCCACCAAGGGTTTCGGCATCGTTCTTTCTGGTATATACCGCGGCATTGCGGCAAGCACTACACTACCACCCCCCCACTCTCGATGAACCCTTCTCCCAGTGCTGGAGAACAAATAACAACAACCACCAACCCCAGAACAGCAGCGCCGGAGGGCCGCCTGGCAGCAGATTGATGAAAAGGGAACCTCTTGGCCAAGCAAAGGCGCGATTCTGCACTACTATCAAAACGCAACCCCACGTGGAGAACAGACAAGACCATGTTCGCAGGAAACGCGCAGTTCCAAAGCGGAGGTGGGAGAAATAAACAAAGAAGGAAAGAAAAAGGGAAGACGGAGCTGGGCACCCCTTTCCCCCCCTGCCCCCGGGGGGGGGAAGTCCTGGGCCTGGTCCGGCATGGATATCCATGCCAAGACCCCTCGCACTTTCACCCCCAGTGTCCGCATGCCTACATAAACATAGTGGGAATTGATGCCTGCTGGCAGCCACCGATACCACTGCATCATGCAGGGGGAAGCTCAGTAGTGTTTCCAGGACTCTCATCTCATTTCCTCGTCCTGCTAATCCTCTTTGGGCATCCACGAGGATTAGACGAACGCGTCGAAGGTAGTGTAGGCCTCCCAGGCTACCCCCCCCGGGACGGCGGAGTACGGCGAGCTTGAGTGGGCGACGGCCCTGGGAGATTCCCGCCTACCCGGGATAGCCAGGGCCCTTGACGAGAGGGCGCGCGATCGGGTCTGCGGCGGCAGCGCGTCTCTCCACTTGTGCAGAAGAAGCTTAAGCCGTCAGCCAGCGACTTCGACATAACTTTCTCTGGAGGCGTGGACCGAGAGCATAGACTGGGCCGTCATCGACGAAGAAGTCTGGCAAGTAGTGAGTCTGCACATCGTGCTTGGAGCACTGTAAAGACCACGTCGTAAAGTTTCGCCACGCAATAGCCAAAGGAAACCAAGTTGGAGGGAGGAGCATGAGTCCTCCGAATCCTCCAAGACCAGCAGGTCACAAGAACCTTAGAAAGTGGGCTATCATC
Organism: Colletotrichum euphorbiae; assembly: GCA_037178605.1. Classification (NCBI taxonomy): domain Eukaryota; kingdom Fungi; phylum Ascomycota; class Sordariomycetes; order Glomerellales; family Glomerellaceae; genus Colletotrichum; species Colletotrichum euphorbiae. The sequence goes on along the minus strand of JAXCEF010000558.1, from coordinate 22,889 downwards.
CTGGGAAGCCGGTGTATTATGTAACGACGAAGAACCCGAGTAAAAGCGAGTTGGGCATCTCCAACAACTAAAGACCCAAATCACGAATCTGCCCGAAGCGAGAGTCTCTAATCAACCACTTTTCGTCTTCTCAGGAGACAATTGCGTTAATATAATGCCTCGAATTTCGGCGACGAGAACTCCACTCAAAGGTCCATTCATCCCCATCGGAGCTGGAGATTGAGCATCTGTTGTCGTCGGAAAAGATTGATCGCCTTCTGGCCCTCTTGGCGCTCGGTCTTTGGCCTTATTTCGCATTTCGTCCCCAAAATCGGCGACTAGTATCTCGAGCCCGCGGACTGCGCGCCTCCAACATGCGTTTCCGTCTCATAAGAGCCGCCGGAGCATTTCCGAATGATTCCGTTAGTAGTAGTGATCACTCTAGACCCCTCCGGAGTTTGGCCCGTTCTTGGCCCGAGGGCGGCCTCCGTCATAGGTCTGCGACAGACGGTCTTTTCGTGGACAAATATGATTGCTGAGTGGCATAATCAGCAAAGAATCAAAGTTGCGCTCCCGATCAAATCTATGCATACTTGGATGAATGATGAAATGGAGGGCATACTTGAGCCTCTCGCACCACGTAAGTTACTCGGCGGCTCGTGTGACTCTGCCTGATCGGGACCGCGCAGGCACTCTCGACGCGACAGACCTTTGGGTAGGAGCGGTGAGGTGTAGCGGTGAGTGTGTCTGAACCGAACATACGAACGGCTAGGCTGAGAAACGGTCGTCCGGGGTACCGAGAGCATATCGGTGAGCAACGGCCAACTGAAACTCCCAAGCGGCACACTCCATGCAAAATGATAAAACGTGTTGCTGTTGTCGGCACGTCAAGCGGGGGGAGGCCAACCGCGACGAAAGGCTTTTCCCGTTGTTGGAGCAGGCCTGGAATGCTCAGTTTCGGTGCTGCCCCACAAACGGCTTCGATGTCTTAAGCGTCGGGCATGTCGCCGCCACCCAACAACGTCCGTAATATGTCAAACGCGCTGGCGGTGATGGTCGTCGGTCGTAAGCCCATCTTGGCCAGGCCTGACGTATTCACCGTGTCTGGCTTGATCCAGGGGACGTAACCGAGACATAAAGATGATGACTCATTTATTCCCAAGACCCCCTAAAAGAGTCGATGCCGAAGGGAACCGTCGGGTTAGGTAGCTGATGGGTCTGAGAGACAGTGCAAACAAAGCGCAGAGTCTGCGAATTGCTGAGAGGACGCTGTTGAACTTTGCCCAGCCCGTGATCTTCCCGGAGGGAACACCGGAAGCTCGAGCAATTTCCAGAAAGATTCTGGTTGTACTCTTGCCGGCGGACTGGACAGTCGACCACCCAAGCCGCGATTTAGAAGCGTGCGATCAGACCTTCGATGTATAGAGGAAAAAGCAAATATCCGAGCGAGCTGTATCTCGCAGCTGAGTCGCCTTCGCTTGTTGCTACACGTCAACCCGGTGGAAAGACGACTACTGACGTAAAACTGAAAACCCCTCGTTGGAACTTGCGGTATCCGCCTCAACTGGCACAACTGGAAAACTCGCTTTTCGGTGCTTCATTGAACATGATACTTGTTAACTTTGAAGTGGCGCGGGCGGAAGGTTGTGTTATCAACTACGGTCTCATGCCTAGTGGACACATCAAATCCGGTGCGCCGACTGTCATTTACCCAGTGGAGGTTTATGATGACAGCGGGACGTCATCTTTCCGTTGGATTACCGGCTCTCTTGGTAAACATCTGTGTGGGCTCATGTGCGGAACACCATCACCCCAGCCTCGCCGGCTCAAATGACACACCCAGCCGAACGCATGGTTATCAGTAAGGTTTTACATTTTCTGGCGTCTGGGGAGATCTCAGGCAGGGCCGAGACCTTCTTTGCTTGGAATGAACCTTGCGGTAACCGCCACCGTCTTCCAATAGTAACTGGAGAGCATGGCTGCAGAAACGTGGAGGGGGCTCCGTAAGGCTGAAACGACCGTGTAAGCTTGTATCACTCCGGACGAGGAAATTGGTTTTCGACGATATATGTGAGTACATAATCGTTAAATTTCGCGTGCGTGACGCGTGGCGGGTCAAAAGAGTCATCAAAAGTACACACGAAAGAAGGGTTGGTAGTCGCAATGAAGCAGCATAGCCTCTCGTAAAGCATTCGCTCTTCTCTGCTGAGCGTATAACCACTGGACGGGCCGGAGGTACCCCTCGGCTTGGGCAGAGGGGTAGTTAACTGTTCAGGAATGCTGTCGGCCTTCTCTTCTTGCTGGCCGGTGTTTGTATGTGGCGTGGGTTAGGCGAGTATCAGACGCACTTGAGGATTTGATTAGGAACTCGAAGTAGGCGTGCCCTCTCCGTCTGAAGCCATCTTTACTTCTGCAGTAGGCAAGAGCTAATTACAACAAGAATACCACAGAGAACGGAACAAGGACAGGCCGCTGGACGTCTCCGCTCCCATGCCCTTAGAAAACCCCTGTCCAGCAGCCTGGCGAAGTCTTGAAGTTCCCGGCCATGCAGAAGGCCCACCAAGGGGAATGGGATTGAGGACCACACAATTCATGGTTGTTTCCTACCGACAGACGGCCCCACGAGGCATGACCATGGCTCGGTCGATCCCAGTCGAGTTGTCAACGCGTCGTCGACCGGCTCAATTCCTGTCCAGTGAATGGAATGCAATGTGTGGGGTCGAAGTAGTTCACCGACGCCGCATCAGAGTGTCTTTCGTTTTGTATGCAATGATGCCGAACGCGGTAATACTTGCTAGCCGGCCTGGTCGCCGTTTATGGCGTTCAAGGGTTGAACCGTCGCTAGTCTAGCAGCCAACGTGGCAAAAAAGGCGTTGCAGAAGCCGTTATGAAGTCTTTGTGCCTTCAGCTGCCAGCATGGAGGGAGTATCCATCATCCATGTAGGAAAGCGCACCGGAAGCTTGAGGCTTGACGACGACGGGAAGTGGTGTGGAAAGATGCACACAGATGGACTTGTCATAGAGGCCAGTGCCGGTCAGCCTGATTCTGCGATCATCGGTGTCTCGGGCTTGATTGGCAAGGGGCCGTCGGTTTTCTCCATGAGTCAATTGCTGTGCTCTTGTGGGTCTTGAAGGCCTGAAATTCTGAATGGCACCGTAACTGCATTGCGTAGCAATCCGAACGCCCGGGCGCGCCGCTGGTGGTATCGCAATGCTTCCTGCAACGTTCCTCTTCACGGTGTCGCCGTAGACCGTCGACAAGCCATATTGCACTGACCACAACAATGTCAAGGCCGACATCTCGTTGCGATTGTTCTCGTGGTGGAAAGTAAATGCTGTGGAGATGAAGTTCGGGACGACATTTGACCACAGGTACCCCGAACGAGTGGTCCTAGCTTGCAGACCAAAGCTTGGCTGAGACTCATGTGCGGATGCATTAAACTGGCCTTTCTCGTCGTCAGAAGCTGTAGGGTGCGGCGACGGAATATTCTTCACGCTGGTCGTGCGTTCTAGCTCACTCGTCAAGGGAAGACGCAGTTCGTCCTGACAAGTGAGACCCGTTTGTTCAAGCTTCGCGGGGTCTGCCAGGTTTCGCTGGGCTGTCATGAGTTGGAGAACCCTTGGCTAGTTCAGTGCTGCCTCTTGACTATCCAAGTGGATGGCCCATGCCGGACGACGCCCACCCGCGGCAGACACGCCCACATCCCAGGCAGTTCACACCTTGACCCCCTGTTATCCACTTGCAAGAATCCTGGCGTAGCCGCGGTGGCAAGAATGGTTTCACGCCATGCAGCCGTTTTGCAGTGACGGCTGGGGCGCCGGCAAGTGATCCCTGACCGACTATTTACCCAAGGGGTGATATTCGAGAAAGGTTGTGGCGTTCGTCGGCAAGATGGTAAATAAATGACAGGGTAGGCATCCGTAGAGAATACCGGTTACCACATTGCTTGGTCGTATGTCATCGAGAATCGAGACCATCAAGTTCAGGTCTCGGCTTATCGACTGGGCCCAAGCCCGTAGGAGACAGCGGCCGTTTGCGAGACCGCGACGCCGTCTCGACGTCATTCTCATTGTGTCGTGGCGGGCGAAGAGGCTTGCGTGGCTGTGTCGAAACATGAACAAACCCAGAGCTGGAATAGGATGACAGGGCGAGCTATTCACGAGTCGTCCTATTCCCCGAACACCAGTAAAAAGGCTTCCCGCCTGCTGCGTAAGACAAGGGTGGCTCGACGTTGGGGTTGGCTCACAAGGTTGATACTCGGGTGGCGGGAGTAAGTGCAGTTGATGATTTGATCCAGACTGGACGTTGTCGCCAGAAACATCGTGTGCCCCCCTGCCTCACGGCAGTACGCATTCCAGCAGGTTTGCTGTCCTTGAAGAAAGAAGTCCACAACTCTGTACCTTCCGCCCTACCTAAGGGTAGCGTTGTGTTTTACGTAATCATGTAGAGACGGCCCATCGCCTTACGTAAGGTTTCCAAGGTACCCAGGCACCGGACCAAATGCATCCATGACCTTGAGGGCGACGTGCCTCCGCCGGCCAGATCACGTCACAAACAACAAGCCGGCAGTATTCCAGACGATAGATAGCTGCGAAATATGCCACCGTGCGCGAGCAGTGACACGAAGAAAAAGAAAGAAGGGGCGATGGAGGAAGTCTGGTCCTAAAGCTCCGAGCAACAGCTCGGTCGCAAAGATGCACCAATAGCGATTCGAGTCTCGCGAGGACCCAGCTCCGACACACCCCCAGAAGACGAGAACGTGACGTTTGCGACTCGCTCTCGCTCTCGCTCTCCGACCGCACGACGCGTCCAAAGCCATCCCGCCCATTCTCATTCCAAGTTTCCTCGTGCTTGACCGGGCGACTCCCGCGGCGCGGCACGCTTACGCCATTCTCGGACAAATCGGACACACTTCTTGTCGTTCCTTTTTCTGCAGTATTGCAACACTTCGCGACTATACATAACAAGAAACTTTTTCTCCTATGCTGCCGCCGCCGCCACCACGGTCTCCTCCAGTTTCTGGGAAGCAAGAGACGACATTGGGTACCGCAGTTCGGAATGGCGTATTATTTCTTCCCAGCTGCTCGGCCGCATGCCATGACCCTGGAAGATTTAAAAATAGCCCTCATATGAGGAACAAAGGCATGGGCGCAGCAACCAAACTTGAGCGGTTGATTGTGTTGAATGGCCTATTGGAGCTCCAGCTCCCGAGGCATGCGGGGAGGAGGCGCACACACGTCCGCATTTCTCGATGCAACCAAGAACCATTTTGACTCTCTTCGATTACGAATTTACGGGACTGTCTGCACATCAAGCACGTACCGTCGCAGCGGCACGGTACTCGATGCAGAGGTACTCTGCGGAAGGAATTGCTGAAGACACAGCCACGCGGCCACACGTAGCCGATGAGGAACCATTGCGACAAGACGATGGATCGCAGGCATGGTCTGGGCATCGGTTTATCCGTCGCATCGTCCGCTGCAAGTTCACCCAGCTCAAGGCAGAATGACGGCGCCAAACGGCGGCGGCGGCGGCAAGACAAGCTTGGACATGGACAACCTTGAGCATTTGCTAGCTCGCCGACTCCCTGGCAGTGGCACGGCCACAGCTGCACGCCGGTGATTAGGTTCTGTCAACGGCGTGGCCCCGGGGCCCGAATCAAATGGCAGCCCGGCATTGCGTACGACCCATCTCGCCGTCGGTCTGGAGTTGAGCCTGCGAAGGATGGGCGAACAGTGGATTTCGCGCACGGGGAAGATAACCCGTTTAATGATGGCCCCCAACAGAAGTGGGTGTGGGAGTCGCCCCTTTACCCAGAATGCAACCTTTTCCGCGTCTCACGACTCGGCCACAACTTCGAGAAGCAGACTATGGCCGGATTGAGAACACGGCCGATGTCACCTCAGGCTGCAATGTACTCTCGCCTGAAGTGCCGCGTTGTTTGTTTTCCGCCTGGCGAGTTCCTCTCGCCGGCTGTCGGACAGCCGCTGTCTGGCCTTACAACTTGTCTGTTGTCACTGGATCAGTCAGAAAAGAGAAGGGGTTCTGCTGCCTAAGGTACCTCGGACGGCGATTTCCGTGGCTAAGGTAAGGAAGCGCTACGTAATCGGTCGCCTAGCCGCAAGCTACAGCACAGCGTGCAAGCCTTCTTTGTGAGGTACTCGGAGGCGGTACGAAAGACAATATTACTCGATTATCTACCTACCTTGGCTCTGCAGAGCTGCAGCAAACTAGACACTAGCTTGCCCCGCCGCTTCCTGTCACTTTTCACTTTTCGAACCGGCTCGCGAACCGTTGGACCTGTGCCGAAACTCAGTCCTTGTTCCCTAAGTTGTTCCTGGAGACCACCGGCCAGCGGGGTCACTGCAAAGAAAGCACAAAAAGCGCACTAGAACTGATTTCTATGAGAGAGGGGAGAAAAAAAAAAAAGGCTCGGAAATGGTATTCCGCTCGTCCCATCTTGGAGCTCTGTTTCTCACAGCTTAATGCCATTAAGAAGCGCTGCCCTCGTCTGTTACCAATCGGCGAGTGTTGGCGTCAGATGTAAGCTACTACAGTCCTTTCCGAGTACCTCAATTTCGATGTATGTAAGGTACGCTAGGTTTAAAATGACCATAATCAAGCAACATGGCAAGCTACCAAAAGCTACCCACGAGTCCACGACAACGACAGGGTTTACTCCAGACGCGTGGGAAAGCTGCCGCCCATCTGGCAGAACTAGCCTGACCTGTCTACCTAGCACAAGGAAAGCTGTCTGTAGCCCTGGTCCTCGACGTCGAGACTGGCGCTCCCAACACGTTAAGTGCCATTCACAACGAGCTCAACCCCCCTCCCGTAACGGTCCCTGGACTTCCCGACTGGCGCGCATGCCAGGGCCGGGAGGCTGGGCCAAACCAACCAATTTGGTGGCTTGGATTTGCTGTCCAAGACGGGACTCCAGAGACGACGAACCCAGCACAACCCCGTTCTTGCCCTTGCCGGTCTAACTTGTGCGCCGTCTCCCGGCCCATGGCTTCCCGCGGCCTACACTACAACCAGGTCCCAGGTCATCCCACCATGTCCCCGACTTCCCGTTCCTCAGGTCTTTCACCTTTCCGTCCTCCCCCGTCCAGCATCCAGCATCCAGCATCCAGCATCCAGCATCTAGCATCTAGCATCTGGCATCTGGCATCTGGCATCTGGCATCTGGCATCTGGCATCTGGCATCTTTCCCCCTGGCCGTGACCAACAAGCCCTGGTGCAGCCTCCTCAGACCCAACTTGACGGCGCCGTGATCCTTGCCTCCCGCGCCGCACCGCATCGCACCGCATCGCACCGCTCGAGAGCCGTCGACCGTTGCGACTTTGAAGACGAAGTTTGGTGGTACAGACAGGCCGCCATGTTCATTAAGCAGTTGAGGAATCATGGTTCCGAGGCCTATTTACTCTATCATGATGACATGTCACGGCATTTTCTCGGAACTTGGATGGGTCATTTCGCACTAGTGGCGCATGTGGCAATCGTCACCAACCAACTGCTGGTAGCCTGGTAATGTGTTCGTGCCGTGGCATTTGCCTCGGCGAACTCTGCGCCATGAGTACTAGGCACGTATCCGATACACCCGAGATAGGTACCTGACCCCCTCACATCAAATAGGAGAGCAAGATTTGTGTGATTCGGGAGGCATAGATAGTCCAAAAGGAGAAAAAAAAAACACATTACGCGATGAGGTGAAAGGCGCGAAGCTTTGCCATCGTCAGATGAGTCGGAACATGCACAATACATCATACCAGTTGATCTCAGCAAGTTTGTCGTCATCGATTGCATTCGCTTAGCAGTATAATCTACGTTGGCACGTCATCCAGCACTCTGCCGGCCATCTCTGTCTTGGGCTCCTGTGCCAGATATCAGGAGAAGACGAGGGTGACGAAGTGAGTATTGAGGACTCGGCCAGGCGCTCCAGGCACACCCTCAGCCTCCGTATACAAGTTCCAATGAAATGCCGAGGTGTTCTCCGTCTCAGGCAGGGTGCATATGTATCGGATTTATGTGCAACGAAGGTCTCCATCCAACGTACCTTGAGATGCTTAATCCTCAGCTGGGGAGATGCACGATTCCAACCAATTCTGAGGACTTGCTGCAAGGGCAGCTACCTTAAGGCCTGTTTTGTGTCTTAATTACGCCTCATGCTGTCTTTGCAAATGGACGGACGGTACCTAGGTAACGTATGTACATACTACTCGGCGCAACTTAAGCCGTTCTTTCGTCTCTCTTGGGATCGATATTCTAGAGCGAGGGCAGCAACAATGTCGTGAAGTCTTCTTGCTTACCTTATTGCCTCTATCAAAAACAGCCCTGGTCTGCAGGCACGTGGACACGTGCCGTGGGCGTGTTCCAGTCCCATCGCGACTTCCCAGTTGGAAGGAACCCCGGCCGCTCCTGCCCGCGCCCACCCACGATCGGGCGACGTCGCCCCTGCATTTGCTTGCCTTGTTGACTGCCTTCCCTTTCCTGACCGTACGTGTAGACCCTGGCCTTCCCGGCGACCCCCGTTCGTTCCCTGCAACCAACTACCTGAACCAACGTCACTCCGACCTCAGATTCGACTTCCTCGACATCGGCATCGTATCACGAACTCTCCCGCTTCTTAAGGTACCTACCGTACCTATATCGAGAAGGGAACAAGCCCAACACTTCCTTCACGGCCGCCCTTCGCTTATCGCGGCAGGCTCTAAACGTACCGCCCAAGCGACGCACCAAAAGTCACCGTACAGAGTTTCTCGTCTAGCGCTGTAGTGTCTCGCCGAGCACCTTACAGCAGCAACATCCAACATCCAACATCCAACAGTCACAGCCCCGGCAAGGGCAAGATCCTTGGGACTACCGAAATTCTTCTTTCCCCGGTCTCGAGACGAAACTAAAAGGACAGCCGAGTAATTACCAGCCGCCCTTCACTGAAACACACCTTGTGGTTCAAGCTTCAGGCAACCTGCGATTCAGGTCTACCTGGCGCATTCCGCGAGGTGAGTCGCTGTTTCTCTCGCAAGTCGCAACTCAAGACGGGCCAAGCTCCATCTCAGCCAGTCCTATTGTAAGGACCCTTTGCCCCAGACATTTGCTCCCCTGATGCCTGATCCGAGTCATGTACTCCGCACCACGGACGCCATCTTCCTGCGATAGGTGCTTCCTCTGGAACATCCATCCATCTGGCCGTTCTCTGGATGACTGGCCTTGTCAGCTCGCCGACGATGTGCAACATGGATTGGCGGAATCGACATTGGGGCCTAATGGGCGAAGCTGGTGGTTTGAGAGCGCATTGTAGAACATCGACTCAACAACGCAATTCCTGTGTAGTCCTGATATTCGCATCTTGCCCAATATGGCAGACATTACCGTCTCGTCTTGGCCGTCTTTGGCGTGGTCCCTTTCGCCATTGTACCTCCCATTTCTGGTGGTGCTGTTGCGCCCTGTTGTCACTCATCATCTATCGGGTCTTCGTTTGATGCTAATTCTGTCCGTTGTGCAACACATAGATCAGCAGATTTCCACCATTATCCCTGTGCGCTGTGTGTCGCGCACCCGAATTCTACAGCATACCATTCCATCCAATCTGACGGGAGCATTCTCGAAAAGCGCCTGTTCTCATTCTGCACGACCTACGGGGAGTCTGCAGCCAGGGCAGTCCTAGACCTCGTTAGCGCCACGGCGAACCGATTTCCAGGAACACGCACGCGTCACACCAAACCTTCCTTGTCCTCTCACTCAGTGTGTTTGCGCATTACGACCACGGGGTTCCAGCAATCCGGGCCGCCTCTCAGATAACAGCTGGATCAGGCAATTGTGCTTCTTACCACGACGCGGCAGATGGGCGGCTGCAAAACCGTGAAGATATTCTGCCCCGGTCATCGCACATCGCGTACCGCTTCCAATCAACGAGACAATTCGCTACCCGATTCGAACACAGTGACTTGTCGATGAGCTATTGAAGCCGCAACACCTGGTATCGCACGTTGTGCGCATACAAATCCACATTGCTGCGTCAAGTTCCGCAAAAGCGTCAACTTCCGCGAAAGCGACAATCAAGCAACGCGACCCAAAGCTGCGACGTCTACGCAGTAAGAACCCTCGTTCTCACCCTCGTGGTCCCTGAGGTTGGTGTCTTCCACCGTCTGCGCAACCCCTGGTCCCCCATTCCTCCTAGGGTGCTTGGCTAGGGTACTCGGTCTGTGGGCAAGGATTGTTTTTTTTTTGAATGGCTGGCGATTCTTTGACAGGCAACGATCCACCAGACTACCTCAAGGCCCAGGCCGCCTTTCCTTACCTCCTTCGCAAGCCACAAGAGCTTATGTAGTAAGCCCCTCCGGCGGTATCGACGTTGAAGCAACCTCTACTTTAAGGAAGGCTGTCTGGAGAACATAGTGGCCTGTCAACCACCGCCTCCGGCATTCGACGAAGTTTATTCCTGAAGTACCTCACCGGTAAGTCAGCCACACCTTCTTTGGAGGAGCGGGCACCTGTCACCTTTCCTGAGTCCTCCCTGCACTTTTAGCTCTGGCGGTAATCTGTAATAACAGTCTGTATCCTTTGGGCCCGCCGTGCCCTATTTCCCTGGTCCCTTTCTGGCATATTGTGGGCTGCACATTAGGTGCCAACCGTGCCATTCAACTCCACGACTCCGAGCGGTGAGCATGGCCTTAAGTCTAGACTTTTGCGCATCACGCACATCTTCTTGCAACTACTGCTATTTTCGTGTCCCTCTCTCGTCAAGTTGAGAGACTGTTCCGAACTTCCGTTCACACTTCAGGTTCCCACGTTCCCCCAGCATCTATCCACCCATCATTTGGTCGGGATTTTACTGCCCACAATTGTCTTGAAGGCCTCCACTCTGCATCGTCCAATGGATATGCCCTAGATGCAGCCCATCACACCCCCCGGCTTCTCCTTAATAAATCTGCCGACTGGTTCTCTGAAGGAACTTCGTCGTCTGCTTGAGGAATTAGCGTTATCGGTCATCATCTGCTTTATTTTTTTTTGACCCCCCGGTCATCTTCAGGGGCCGTTGCCAATCACTTCGGTCTCCCTGGCTCTGCCTAAATATCCGGCATTCTCTCCTGTCTCTCCTCTCCCTCACTGTACCTTCCCTCGTTCCTGACAGTGTTGACGACGACGTCTCTTGAAATCCCTTCCTTATTCATTCAGGGTCTACACTGCGTCACCAGCCGACTCGTGCCACTCTACAGCACGAGAAACCCCTGCCCAGACAAACGGGAACAAGAACAGGTACAGGCCCGTTCGCATTCCCAGCGAATCCCCCAGCCGCTTGACAGAAGTACATTTGGTTCCCCTTGCGAGACGAGACGTTCTTGTCATCATCCATGGCAAGGCTGGCCTGCATGAACTAATTCGGAATACCTTACAGACAGACCACCACATCAGCAGGTCCCCCAGCTCACGACCCGGCTGCCTGACCTCACGACCAGCGGGACACAGAAAGCCTGCAGACATATTCCAGGTTTGCCCGCACGGCCCAGGTGAACTACCTACCTTCACCCAGCTCCCTGGTCCGTCCCCGGAGAATTGGAAGACCGTCACACACTGCCTTACCCCGGCAGGCTCTCCCTCGAGTCCTCGACCAGCTCCAGTTGGGTTCGAAAGTCAAGAACACTAAGACTTTGCGCTACACTACGCTACTATCGAGCCAGAACAATCCGTCGTCTTCTGGCTTCGTCGTCGCCTTCCCTGAACCCCCGCTGCTGATTCTATTGCACCGGTCCCAGGACACCCAAGCCGCAAGCCTCAATTCCGTGCATCGCGCGTTTCCTTCCCCTGCAGAACGCGCCCACCCATACACACTACAAAGCTCTGCCACAGACTACCAAACCCACCCAGGACCACGGTCAACCAGCCCTGTGTAGAGAGACACCAACCATCAGGAATCGTCAACGCGTTCGCTGTCACGTCCCATCCTGCCTTGTCCCTAACGGTACGTGCATATTCGTCTCTATTCTCCGTCTTCGTCTTCTCTTTTCCTCCCTCAGGCGCGCGCCAGAAGCTGTCCAGATTTGGTCGTATTACGAAGGGGGTACCGAAATTATTACATTTCGAGTTGCATCATCTGAAGGCCCGTCTGTTCGGAGCCTGCCCACATAGGGCTTTCATGACGCCCAAGCGCGTTGTCTTTTCAATTTCGGAAACGTCCCATGTTGCAGCCCGCGCGCATGAAGACGGCCTGCAGGACTCGACGCATCCCCTCCGGTGCCTTTTTCCTTGTATGATTACCGGCAAGGGTACGGTTTTTCTGGGGCTCATAGTCGAAACCCGATCGCGTGTTCTTGACGCGGTCGCATGAATTTGCTCCGATCAAAGTTCGGAAAACAAAACACTTAAGATGCTGACTTGAGTCGACTTGTAGCGAGCTGGGATACCTCTGTTTCACAACATCTCCAACATCGGACATACCTGCCCAAGATCACGGGTTAATTCTTGTTCGCGCGCATCAACGACGAACTGAAGTTCACCGAACCCATCGCACCGCACCGCACCGCAACGTAGCACATCCGTCGCGACCTTATCCAGACTACCTCAACAAAGGTGAGCAGCAGCACAGCAACCTCCTCCCCGGCCTGCGCGACCACAGCCAGTCATCTCCGGCCCCTCTGCCAGCTCATCGATCTGCCCCTCTCTCTACCTACGCGCCTAAAAGCTCGTAGGAATTGATGGGAAAAACCTTGACATGACTGAAGCGGGGAAGTCAGTACGATTGGGCTTCGGGATGACCATCTCCTGGCAATATCATGACAGATCGACTGGCATCCGACATCGAATATCCCCGTTGGGATGGTTGGACTTGGGTCGCAGCCTAGGGAAGCCTAGGAAGACCTGGGTCAAGGTTCATCAGCTACGGATGACAGATGCTAACGATGCGCGCACAGAAACACCTCGACATCAACTCATGACTGTCAAAGCTATGGCGCAGAACAGGCAGCCCTCTGGTGGCTACAAGCACGAGCCTGATAACGTGAGTTTCTTTTTCCCGTTATCCTTCTGCTATTTCCAATTTCACTTGCGAAACCCCCCTGTGCTGTCAAAAGGCGGTGTGTTCACGTATTTTCATCTCTGTCTTTGTGTGTTGTCTTTCCATGAATTACTCGCTTCGTGAGGCGCATAAGGTGCCCTGCTTCAGCTTGACCGCCTACTGCTCTAAGTTGTCCGAAGAGTCGTCACTCGGCTATCTGCTTTGACGGCGAGTCGTGACAGGCGGCAATCACGGACCTCCACCAAAGCTCTCAAGTGGGAGTTGGAGAATAGTTCAAACATGGATAGGGTTTGAGCGACACGCATGGCTGGCATCGAGAACATGAGGGCGTTCTGGGATTCCGTCGCTTCCAGAAGATCGCGACGCTGTCGCAAGCTTGACCAGGTCAGGACCCAAGTCTGTGAGATTGGCAGGGTAGCTCCTGTTTCACCAATGACCGGGGCTGTCGCAGGCTTCATTGCATAAGCGGACCCATCCAGCTAGTGTGCTGCTGCGCTATTCCAATTTTGACCTTTCTCAAAGTTGGGGGGCAATTGGAGAAGGAAGCAGAAGGTACTATGTAGGTGGGCAGCAAGCATCCCAGGCCATGGTAAAGCAGGGAAGGTTGAGTGCTACCCAACCCCGTCAAGCTCCGGGGGGCTGGTTGAACCTTGGGAAAGCTCCAGAGACACGCTCGCGGTTCTGCCAAAGTGTACAGCGAATTTGGGCCGCGGTCGAGTCTCTTCTGGGGTTGACCTACGGGAGCCCCTCGCACAAGACTACAATGTTTGCTTCCCTGCTTGCTTCAGCTACCCCTCAAGCACTCGATCTTTTGAGCCGCAGCGAAATGCCTCCCATTGCACCGTTCCTCATTCCCGGCGGATGGAGATAGGCGTGGGATTTTTTGGGGGGCATGCGCGAAGCTAAGCTGTGGCTGGTCTGTTGGAAATGAGGTACACGCAAAGAACGGCGGCCAACGGCTACCCACCCGGGGGACGGGCCTGCCTACGTTGCCTAGTGTTGTCTCGAGTACAACGGGTACCAACCTTTCAGCTTTTAGCCTCAGTGAGGTCGGGCCTACGGTTACCCCTCGTACTCGTAATGGAATTTTGGACGGGACGGGACACGGGACATGACAGAGGAAGCCCAAAAAGTCTTCCCCATCACGCCCACGTCACAAGACAACAAAAACGAGTATGGCCGAGCACAAGCAAGAGCAACAGAAGAGACTAGCCGAGAGGAATGGCGTGAAGAAGGGCAAGCTCGAGGCGATGGGCACGAAATGCACCGGAAGGTAGTTTACGTTGGCGGGCATGCCCTGGCAAGGCAACATGAAGATGAGGTGACGATTGTGGAGATGTGGAGGCGTCTTGGGCGGCGGGTGCTTTTTGCTCCTCGGTACACCATACCGGTTGGTGGTGGGGCGGGTACCAGCTTCTCCCGTCCAATCAAGGTGGCTGCGCGAGCAAAGGCCCCAGCCGACGCATCCACCTCTCTCTCGTATGCTATCACGAGGGTCTCAGTCTCAATTCGCCCATGCTTGTATCTATGAGAGATGCGACAGCTCCAGCTGGCAATGGTGACGGTAGACGCGACCCAGAAGAGGGCAAGCAATGTGTCGCGTCAACTCGACCCGCGCGCAGAGCAAGTTGAAGATGAAGATGAGGAGAAGCCTGAAGTCTCGCTCCCACTGCTCCTACACACTGAGGGTGACATGGCTAGCGTCGTTGTGAGGAGTCCCACGAGTCCACGGCCTCATCTTCTCTTACTTGGCCGCTGGAACGAGGCGTAGCGGCAACATCCTAGCAGGTGTGCTAGTTGCTGTCCGTTCGCGTACTCAGTACGGCGTCTCCGCGTTGCTGGCCGAGGGCAGCCTAGGTTTCTGGTTGTTCCTGGGACGTGGATGATACATGGGTGAGCGGCAAGGTCTCAAGTCCCAGAAGCAGAATGCAGACGGCAGCGGCCAGCATGAGCAAGCCATCAAGCGACATGGGGCCTGGCGAGCGGCAAGGTGGGACTCATGTTCCCAAGGAGCCAGGATCTCCTCAGACCTCCCACATGGGGGCAAGCTGTCTTCCCACCCAGGCGACGCTCTGCGTCGCAACGATCAGTTTTCACGAAGGCTCTCCCTTCTCTCTCTCTCTCTCTCTCTCTCTCTGTTCCTCCCTCTCCCTTCGTTTGGCCGCCCATCTTTCGGGTTTCCACACCGCCTCAAGCCAAACCAGTCAAATGGCTCGGCCGGGCAGGGCAAGTACGCAGGGGTAGACGGTGGGGAGCAGGGAGTCGGGAACTGGAGTGTGCAAAGCTTTTTTGGGGGCTGGTGGCTGAGGACTGCCGTACCGCTGGGCTGCATGGCTCGCTTTCCTCAGAAGTCAGGACTCAGGACTCAAGTCCCTCCCACTACCTTACTCATAAGTCGCCTTCACTTCCAGTGGCAGTGGAGAGGAGTCTTGGGTGGTGGATGAGAGGACACCCGGCGGCATCCCGGTAATATCCTGGTCTGCAGTCTGCTGGCTAGTCCCGGACGAAGCTTACCTGATTGGGCAGCTACTCCTGCTTGGCCCTACGATGACTGCCGCCATTGGTCGTTTAATCTACCATGCAGGAGACCCCTGTCACGTTTCCCCCATGCGCTGTCCCACCCCTCCTTCTTTTTTATTCTGTTATATATTTCTTTCGATTTGGGTTTTCTTTTAATTTCTGGCTTTGGTCCTTGCCGGTCCCCCCTGTCACTTCACTGTCCACCTCGGCCCCCTCTTCCTCCCATCACACCCATGTCACGTCCACACACTCCCTGCTCTCACCGCACACTACACGGCTTCCACCTCATGTTCGATACCCACAGCACTTTCCTCACCTCTCCACTGCGAGGCTTCCTGGCTTTACCCTCCCCACACCCCCTCCATGCCCCCAACCCCTCCCCTCCTCCTCCTGGCTTGGGACGAGAAGAGGACGAGAGATTGAGAAAGAGAGAGAATTCAGTCTCGCTCTTGTCTGTGCCTTCCCGCCCAAACCAATCCCACATCCCAATGCCAAAAAACCCCATGCCCAACGCCTCCCCCGGTCGTTATATCCCCCTGTTGTTCCCTTTTCCTTCCATGCTTCTGCGAGTTGCAGCAAGAGAAAAGCATCGAGAAACTCCGTACTGCTCGACGTGCTGCCGGCTGTCCTAAGGTCACAGATGCGTTCGCAACCTCCCGCGAGTCTGAATTGTAGGTAGCTATTGCCTGCCTGCCTTACTTTGTTGTGCTCTGTTCTTCTGCGCTCTGCTACGGATACGTGGTCATGCTTCTGCTCATGCGTTCTGCCTACCGTCCTGTGTTCTGTCTTTCCCTGCACGCATGAGTTACCAACCAACGCGAGCGAGCGCGCGCACGTTCTTAACCCTAACAACTTCGGTTTTTTCCCCTCCTTCTCTCAACTATTCGCCGTCCTTTTTTTTCCCCTACTCCTCTCTGCGTGGTTGGCGCGCGATAGTCGCTAGCTTGCTCCATCCACTTGTTCACAACTCTCCTCCGAATACACGGTCCGCAGAAGTCGGCGGGTGTGTATGCCCTCGTCTTCTTGCCTCCAATCTGCCCCACGGCTGCGGTAGCGCGTTGCATGGGCATTGCCGTCGAGTAGAGTTTAGGCGAACATCGCCTTCGCCGTCGATATCTCCTCGTCCCCTCGCCTCGCATCGCATCGCATCGCCTAGCCCAAGGTACCGTACCGTTATATCGCCCCTTGTATTTACCTCACATTGCACCTCATTCTACCCCGAACATCCAGCAGCGGATTCTGCTCCACTGCGTCCGCGCCCCCCTGGCCTGTCTGGCCCTCATGGTCCCGGTCTGGGTATGGTCTGCCATCCGCATCTCGAGTGAGAGAAGACGTCTCCCAAAACGCGCCTCCTGTCTCTGCCCTCGCCATATCCCGTACGCACATATCAATCTCATCATATATCCACTCTAAATCCTACCTTGCCCTATTGCTCAAATACCTACCCTGCTCCTCTCCTGTCTCCTCACTCGCCCGATCTACCTCCCAGTACAATCCTACGCAGGATCCTGCTGCACCCTCGCTCCGATCGCCATCTCTCCTCCTTTCTACTCCCTGGTCATCCCATTGCATTGCACATTTCGTCTCGTTTCGTTCTTGTCTTGCCTGGTCTGCTCGCGCCAGTGTCAGTGCCAAAAGCCAGACATCGCAGTACCTGCCGGTAGCAAGTTAGGCCAAACCCAACTTCAAGAAGTCAAGCCAATTCTTCTTTGCGTCTCGAGACTTCGGGAGAGTATCCTCGTCGCTTCGTCTCTTCAACCGAGCCTGCTTGGTTACTCAGGGGTAAAGCAACGATCCATACTGCCTCAGCACTGCTACCCTCTGCTTTCGCTTCTCCGATCTGGCGCTGTAGTACGCGACCGGCTTCTGGAGCCCCCCATCCATCCTGTCCACTTCATATCAGAAAGGGGTCCCAGACTGGGTCTAGCACGCCTCACCCGTGCGATCCTCGTCGACATCCAGGGGATGAACACCACCTGGATGCCCCCCGTCCCCTGGCAGCGTCCAGGACCAAAAAATAAAAATACAGACGCGCCCTGCTTGCTTCCTTTGTTTTCTTCTTGCTGATACCAAGTCTACTTAATACGTCGAAGCGTTCGTGGATGAGGGACTAATGGGTCTTTTCTCTATGCAGCATCACCCCCACCATCAGCCCCAGGGTCCAGCACCTACTCAGCACCTGCAGCACCAGCAACATCCTCGACCCCCAAGCATCGTTCATCAGCAGCACCATCCCCAGGCGCAGTCGCAGCAGCACCCTTCCTACGCGTCAGGACATCCCATTGCCCCCGCCTACCAGCAGACGAGCCAGGCTACGAACGCCCAGCACTCCCAGGAAGGACTTCCGTACTACGCGCATCCCAGCCCTTACAGCACCCCAGGCGCGACGAGCGGATACACCTCCGCTGGTGAGTTCTTTCCAAAAATCGAGACGTGACGAGAGCAACACGCGTCTTGAGAAGCTTCACAATAACATCAACCTCTAATCTGCGTTTCCAGACCAATCCGACATGATGGCCGCCGCCCAAATGCCGAGACCACCTTACCCTCCTATGTCATACCACACGCCGCAGTCGAATTCGCCTGCGTCCGTAGCATCGCCGTCCCAACATGACCAGCACCGCAGCATCTACGGCCAGCCGCCGTCTCAGCCTCTCCAGCAGCACATGTACTACCAGACTCAGCAGGCGCACTACCCTTCAATGCAGGCGCAACCTCAGCAATCGCCCTACGCGCAGCACGCTGCTCAGACGCACCAGCCCATGTCTTCGCAGACCAACATGATGATGTCTGCGCAGACACAGCAGCAGCAGCAGCAAATGCCTCAGCACCAGGCTCAGCACACGCAGCAGCAGATGACGAATAGCCCGCGCGGCCACATGAAGACGGAGCCCCAGGTTCCTCTGCAGCTCCAAAAGCCTCAGTCAACCCCCATGCAGCATGCTCAGCACCCTCAAAACGGCGCTGCTCTGAACACTCCCACTGGATCTACCCCCGGCGGCGTCAACCCCAACGCGGCGCCCGGCCCTATTCCCGCTACGACGCCCCTGGTTGTCAGACAAGACCAAAACGGTGTGCAATGGATCGCGTTTGAGTACTCTCGCGACCGCGTCAAGATGGAGTACACTATCCGCTGCGACGTCGAGTCGGTCAACACGGATGAGCTCTCTGCTGAGTTCAAGACGGAGAACTGCGTTTATCCTAGAGCCTGCTGCCCCAAGGACCAATACCGCGGCAACCGCCAAGTATACGAGACTGAATGCAACACAGTCGGATGGGCTCTCGCCCAGCTCAACCCTCCTCTGCGTGGCAAGAGAGGTCTCATTCAGCGTGCTGTGGATAGCTGGCGCAACAGCAACCAAGATCCCCGGCTCCGAAGCCGTCGAGTCCGCCGAATGGCCAAGATGAACACCCGGAAGTCGGTTCAGGGCGGCCCTCACCCCGGTGCTCATATGGGCGGCCCCAGTCCACCAGGGATGCCTCAAGGAGCGGGTGGCATGGGTCCCGCAGGTACATCAACCAAGATGCCTGGAATGAACATGGGTCATATGCCGCACGCCAACGCTCCGGGTGGAGGGGATGAAGTCGGTATGTTTCACCAGATGTGATTAAAGCCCTCCGCATCTGCAGCGTTTGCGAGCCCAGTCGTTGTCTGTTGTTGATTGTCGTTGCATCGCACATACACAATGCCCGGCATACCCCTAAAGATCGTTGATTATGTGATACCTTTTCCCCTTCCTGTTAGCCGTGGTCTAGAGCGACACGAGCACATCACACAAAACACATACAACTTTTACCACTGTGCCTTTACCTGCATCTGTTATTACTCGTCAGAAGTCTTGGGAATGGGTTTGTTACAATTGTCTTTTTGCGCTTCCTGTCCGTATAGCGCCGGTTCCTTTTCTTCTGTCGCATCAAAGCAACTGCTACTCGATACAGCAATGCTCGCCGCGGGTTGAGAGGGATTTCCTTTTCTCTTCGGCACAGATCTGTACATTACCATAGTCGCTGCACGCAGTTGCTGCTGTTGCTGTTTTTAGTCACTCGTCCGATTCTTATCGGGCAACATACTGCGGTGTCTCTTAGAAGAGACACCGGCAAAAAGTCGCATTGCTTAGCGTTTTGGCATTCCACCCTTGTTTTGCGTCCCAGTCGCTTGGCTTTTCTGTTAGTCCTCGGAAGAGGGCGAAAGGGAATCAAGCTCATGTCATAGCACACTTGTACCGCAAAAGCAACCCCCTCAGATCCCTTTGTTGTCTGGAGCGTTTCGCGTTGCCGATCGCTCGTGTTATCAGGGCTGTCGATCAAACATGTTCACCCCTCCCTCTCCGCTCAACCTGCAGACATCTCCGAAATCTGTTTCCAATTCGTCATTGCAACGTTGGCTGACTTATCGTGTTCTGATTAGGCGATGGAGAATACGTCGACGAGCACCACCATCATCATCAAGCACCGACCGGCCAGTCGGCCGACGGCGACGTGAGACAGTCACAGGTGTTTTCCGGCAGCTACGGGGGCTACCCGGCTCCCAGCTCCGGGTCCATGCCGCACATGGGCAGTTCCCACGGGGCTATCTCCGCCCGACGTCACAGCCGCAGCGAGAACGATGAGCCCGAAGACCTCTTCCCCAATATCCCTGAAGCCAAGAAACGCAAATTCATTCTCGTCGAGGACAATGTTCGAGGTTCACGTCTCCGTGTTAGAGTCACGCTTGATGGCGTCGATACTAAGGAGATCCCCGACTCCTTCCGCAAGGGCGCCTCCGTGTTCCCTCGGTCCTACTTCCCGCGCGAGATGCAGAGCCCGCCGCCATCGGCCACCGGCTCCAAGTTTTTTATGGAGGATGCCGACGAGGAAGACGACGGCGTGGAGGAGACCGACGGACGTGGCGCGCGAAGAGCCCGTGGTAACAACAAGGCTATGGTGAAGGTGCCTATTGGTGAGAATACCGAGGGAGAGGTCGCAATTCCTCGCATGAGGAAGTCGGTGAGAGGCAAGGAAGTCAGACTGAACGATCTTGGATACCGCATGGCTTGGCTTCAGAGTCGTGTTTTTGCAGGTCGAACTGTGTTCCTGCAAAGAGCTCGTAAGTACTCGTCCGTGCCGTTGCGCAGAGTGAATTTTAACGATCTCAGTTGATTGCTACCGTAACAAGACACGTTCCGCAATTGAGTCCATCATGCAGGACGTCAAGACCCTTGCGCCGCACTACGAGACTCGTGTTGGCAAGCGGAAGTGGAACGAGAGAATGAGGAAGGGCGAAATTGACGAGTAAACATCTGAATATTCAGTAAAAGGCCTAGATAGGTCTGCGCGGCCCTCGCTGCCATCACGTCCGCTACATCGTTTGCGAAATACGTTTGTCGAGTGTTTGGTCACACGCACATAACCGCATTGCCCCACGGACCTCACATCAGCATCTCATCGAGCGAGTTCACTCATCGACCGATTCATCGGGGGGGGGGGGAGGGGGGGGGGTTTATGGCCCATTTTTTCATCGTTCCGATCATCGTTAATACCGACGTCTCACGACCCCGATCACAAAAAAACACCTGTATCATACGCGCCGATCCCGACAAGTTCATAAAAAAGGCCGAAGGAGAAGAATGGAGGAGCTGGATACCGAGACCGACTTCAGCTCCTTTGGCGATGACGTAACGATGACACTATTTTTTTCTCATCGAAGGACGAACACATTTGGCTTTTGATCGTTGCTTGGAGAAGCTCTCGATCGTTCCCTGGATCGGGGAAAGGAGGTTTGGTGCTTGGTTTCTCGTTTTCGCTTGCAGCAAGCAGCACATGGGCTTTGCTACGATGCATTGGACCCACGACAAGAGACATGAGGCGGCTTTTTACTTTTTTCGTAATCGATTCATGGTTCAACATTTCTGAGAATTTGGGGTGAAGGGGGCCGGGCTGGATAGGGCCGTGTCATTTCACTCGTCGGTCGGCTTCGAGGTACATTTTTCTTCTCTACCCAAAACTGGGTTGGTCAAACTGAAGGAGACTATGGTTTTGGGACGGAAGGGTTTCGGGTTTTGGTCCTTTTTTTATTTCTCTATTGTTTCTACCTCACTTGGAGGGGCGTCGGAGAGCGTACTTGCTGGTAAGATATGCTTTGTCCGGCGGCACGGGGTGTGTGACCACGGTTCATAGATTTTCAACTTCGGTATTCAAGATTCTCTCTTCTTTCGAATCAACCGGGGTATTTATTTCCTCGTGTTGTGAATATAAAGTCTTACAATGCGTTGGTGACAAGACGTTTGCTTTTGATGATGGGGACGAAGACGCAAGCTGAGTGATTGGAGTCCACCTTTGTGCGTTGGTCGTTGCGAGACCCTCGCGAGCAAGCCAGTCCCATCCATGATTAAATTACGCGGGGGCTTTTGGGGGGGGGGGTTCGTCTGATGTAGGGTTACCTAACAAGCTTCGAGCTAACGTTTGGGTATATAGAACGCGGACGAAGTTGCGCGACGATGTGGACAAGAATAAGAGACGCGAGGATAACTGATGTTCATCAGTCTCCTTCCTCAGAGAGATCCGAAGACTAACAAGCTCTTATGTTCGTATGCCAGCGACCCCAATCAATCAACTGAGTGAGGTCCTCCCACCGTGTCGGCTCCAAGCGCTTCATAGACAGCTTGGAGTCCTGCGACCAGCACATACGGCCATACCCACCGGAGAACTCGGGATCCCGTCCGCTCTCCCATAGATAAGCCGGTGAGGGGCTGTGTCCGAAGCCGGGTCCGGTGATGACCACTGGAAAATGTGGGTCTCGTTATGTGACGGCGGAAACGGCCCCCGGCCCCGTAAGCAGCCGGACCTCGCTCGGCCCGTTTAATCCTGCTGACAAGCTAGCTGCCTGCCCTACTTCCTCGTCTGCATATTTTCATAATTCTGGCGAACCTGGACGATTATCTCTGTGTGTGTAAGCCCACCACCCCCCCTTGGCAATATCGCCAAAGGGGGGGGGGGTCGTTTTCCGACGAGCCTGAGATGTTTCGAGAACAGCGACATGGGGTTGTTGAGGCTAGGCTTAGCATAGGGGTCATTGAATTTCGAGTGTTCTTGACGGGAACAGCCAACCCTCCCCTCAGGTAAATCGGCTCTCATGCCAAGCATTTTAAAGTCCCAGACCCTCTCCGGTGTTTTCTCTCTTCCTTCTTTGATATCACATTTTACTTTGGACTTTGTCGGCAAAGTTTATACTGTAGTCCACCTAGATCGCTGGGCCATATCGACGAGATAACTCGCAGTATCCGCCAAGAACAGCTTTCATCTAATGGCTCCCTGACGGTCTGAGAAAGGGCATCATGTCCGACGAGGTGCAGATGAAGAAGCAAGAAGAATCGCGGCAACGTCTGCACCCTCCCC
>JAXCEF010000557.1:0-31414 GCA_037178605.1 Colletotrichum euphorbiae | reverse complement strand
TAGCTAAATTTAGCTAATAGAACTTCCTTAAGATTAGGTTAGTAGTCTTTTAGGCACCTATATAGCCCGCCCTACTATTATTATAGTATTAGTAAAGGATCTTAAGTCTAAGTAATTCCTCCTATAGTATTTCTAACCTCCCCTTATAAAATAAAGTTCTATAGTTATTAATTATATAACCTCTATGATCGCTAGCTAGCTACTAAACTCTCTCTACTTCTATCTAGTAATATAAGTTATTAGCTTGTAGTCTGCAGATAAGATCTTCTATCCGCTTGGAGGGTTGTTGGCTCTATGCTGTTTCGCCCGTTATAAGCTCCCTTATAACGTTGCGTGGGATATACTATTACGCTATAGTAACTCCAGCTCTAGATAAGTCCTCTTAGTTAGTAACCCCTCGCTAAGCGTTCTTGGTGATAGCCCTTGCGCTTTAGCGTTGCGTCGTTATAGCTATAATAGTTACAGTAATATTAGCGCGCTATAGAGCGTAGCGCTAACTAGAGACTAAGGTATCTCTACTCCAGGAGCTATCCCTCTAGATAGGGCTATATATAGTAGCCCTTATAGTATTAATAAATACCTTAGAAGTTATAGTATAGCCTTCTAGTCCTAAAATACTTTCCTAAAGGTCTGCCGGGAGGTCTATAATAAGTTCTAGCTTCTTTACTAATATTAAGAGAATATTATTATATTTCACCTCCCCCTCTCTATATAATGTAGCCTCCTAGATAGACTATCCGCTAGGTTAATTACCTTAAACTTATGCTCTAAGTTAAAGTTAAATACTAAGAGCTTATATACCTATCTAGCGAGCCTTCCCCAAAGGTCCCGCGCTAAGGCGCTAATAACGCCCTTAAGTGCCTAGTAATCTATTAGGACTATAAACTTCTTTAATATACTCTATAGATAGTAAGCCTAATAATTAAGGCTTTCTATAATAGCAAGTAGTTCCTATTATCCCGCGCCCTATCTCTACTTAGTATCACTAAGTTTCTATAAGTAGTAAGCAACTAGTCGCCACTAGCTATTAATATACTACAATAGAATACTAGAAATAGCCTTAGTAGAGGCGTCCATCTCAACCCTTGTCTCTCAGATGGGATCCTAATATCAGAGAATAGTCGCAGAGCAGAAGGCAGCTTATAGCTACTTAAACGCCTTTTGCGCCTCTTCTAGCCAGATAAATTCGCTAGTCTTCTTACTATTCTTACTACCCTTTAGTAGGGAGGTTATTAGAGCTACTATGCCTAAATAGCCTGTAATAAACTTATAGTAGAAGTTATAAAATCCTAGGAAGACTTAAATCTCCCTATATATCTTTGGCGGCTTCTACTTAGCGATAGCTTAGATATAAGACTCTTCTATAGATATACCCTCTAGTATAATAATATACCCTAAGAACTCCACCTACTACTAGTAGAAACTGTATTTACTTAGCTTAGTATAGAGTCCCTATTAGTAAAGCCTATGGAGCACCTAGCGAAGTTCTTCTATATGCTATTCCCTTAATAATAAATAGACTATAATATTATCTATATACGCGATACAGCAGGTATCTAAAAGCTTAGCGAGCGCTTAGTAAATATATGCCTAGAAAGTAGCTAGGGTATTTATAAGTCTAAACAGCATAACTATATACTTAAAGTAGTTATATTATATCCTAAAGGCTATCTTCTACTAGTTAGATAGCTTAATATAGATATAGTAGTAAGTATTCCTAATATTAATCTTTAAGATCTACTTTACTCCCTAAAGCTTAACTAATAGCTTGCTAATAAGTAGTAAGGGATATTAGTTCTTAATTATGATCCTATTAAGGCCCCTATAGTCTACGCAAAGGTATAGAGTCCTATCCTTCTTTAGAATAAATAGTATTAGGGCTCCTGCTTTACTTATTAAAGCCTAGATCCTCCCTACCGCCTAATTATTAGTGAGGTATTAGTAAAGCTCTTCAAGTTACCTCTTATTTAGCGAGTAGAGCGGACTATATACAGGTTTCTTCCCCTCAACTAGATTAATAGAGTGCTCTGCACCCTCTAGGAATAGAAACTCTTTCGCTACTTGCTTATTAAACGTTATATATTTGCTTTCTAATTTAGGTAGCAGTCCTCTATCTATATCTAGGGAGTCCTTCTCACCTAGAGCCTCTATAGCTAGCTTATAGGGGGATATATTCCCTAAGATATATAATATATAGGCCCTCTAGCTATTTTCAATAACCTCTTATATAAATGTTGATAGCTCTATAATACTAATCTGCTTATACTCCCATATATTTGTCCGGGTATTAATTATAATGCCTTCTCAGCCTATGGACTATTATAATAGGAGGAGGTCTCTAGCTCCCTCTAGTTAGCGAGCCTTAGCAAATAGTCGCCTAATCTTCCTTAGCCTCCCCCTTAAGTCTATTAGAAAGAAGGTTAGCTAGTATGTCTTTAGAGATATTACTGCAGATAATTCATTAAACCCTTCTAAAGTAGGAGATATAGCCTCTATAGGTTTTAGCTAGAGGGATTATACTAATTAACTACTAATAATATTAACCTAGGAATAGGAGTCTATATCTATAATAACCTCTTATTTAGTAAGGTTTTAGAGAATGAGCGCCTATTCTCTAGTAGTATCTCCTATTAGGAGAACTTCTAGTTTAGAATCTGGCGCGGGGGTTACTAAAATAAGCCCCTAGCCTCCTTAGTTTCTAATAAATTAAGTTCCTTAACCTTTACTATAATTTAGATTATGCTGATCCTCGCCTTATTAGTAGGTAGTTAGTACCCTACTAGTATTATATTTACTTTATGCCTTACTTTTACTTTAGGATAATCTCTTTACTTATATCCCTGCTTATTATAGCTAAGATATATTATAAAGTTGTTCTCTAGGCCCCTAGGCGCGCTAGAACTATAACTAGGCCCCTGAGATATATTGCTAAAAGGTTAGCGAGGCATTAGGCTACGCGATCCTAGTGAGGTTCTACGCCTCTAGGCCTACTAACCCGTCTTCTATCCTATCCTCGCTATAGGTGCGGGCCTTATAGCAGGCTCCTCATTCGCCTATCTCTTCCTGCTCTCGCTCTATAAAGACTTAGCGCCCTATTAGCAATATATATCCTATAGGCGCTCTACTTTAGCAGCTATATCCCTTAGTCTTAATACCTCAACCTTCTAATATTCTAGCTCCCTATATAGGAATAGTAGTAGTTAAAAGTATAGTATATAAGCTTTAGCCTTACTATCTTTAATACCTACTATACCTAAGTTATAGTATATTACTAACTATTTAGCAAAAAACTCTATTAGGGACTATATCTCTTTTTAATATATAGTATTAAGCTTCTCGCAGTACCTCTACTCCTAAAGCTTAGGGTTAATATACTTATAGTAAATAAACGCCAAGTAGTTAGCCTAAGTTAGGTCTCCTTTCAACCCGACCCTATAGTTTTACTACTTAATCTATAGCAATAGGCTTATCTTTATGAGGGCCTATTAAACCTACTGCTCTAGCGTGCTATTAGGGTGTAATTAGTTTCCCTCCTTAATAGCCTAAATCTAGTCGCTAACCTAGTCCATAGTAGTATTTTCACCTAAAGTATAATAATTATATAAAGGCGGCTTCTTATACTCCTTCTGGGAGTGCTTCTTTATTAGACGCTCAGTAAGCTCTTATAATAGCGTTGCAGTCTGCTTCTCATATTACTACTACTATAGATATATCTATTCTAGGTAGCTCTCCTACTACCTCTATAGCAGTACTATCACCTAGCTAAAAATCCCGGGAATAATACCCTTAAGTATAGATTCTAGTAGAGTGCCCTATTAGCTAATACTTATTATCTATTCACTGAGCAACAGTTAACCTACCCAGTCTAGCGTTAGCTAGAACCTAGTATAACCCCTATCCCCTATTTCCCTAATAATAGTATTATTAGGGTTATCTATCCCATTAGCGCGATCATCGCACTAACTCTCCTACATCTCGGGACTTAGCGAACGATTGGGGTTATATCAGCCTAGTCCCTATTAGTTGAAATCAGTATGCCCAGTTTATAGTTCGTTAGGGTTAAACTCAGCTGCTAATTAGTTAGCAAGCTATTACTAATTCGTTCCTAATATCCTAACTAGCACTAGTTACTTAAATTAAAGTAGAAGTAATAGAATTATAAGAGTATAGCTATAGGCCTTAACTAGGAAAGATTAGAATATTAGAATATAGGTATCTATTACTATATTAGACTATTGCTTGAGGTCTACGCTCTCATATGTGACAGGATTTTCCCATTTATATGTTCGCTAGCCGCTAATTCGCCGGCGTTTCGCCGACAATATAGCCGTGCGAGGTGCATCCAACTATTGTTCCTTATAGAATTATAGTAGTAGAATAAAATTATACTTACTTAATTATTAATAATAAATATAACTACCCGCCTCTTAACTCTTAAAATAAGCTTTAAACTATAACTTCTATACCCTTAGTTAGTAGGTTATTAGAGAGGAGAAAATAAAGGTATCGGACTTTTACGCGTCAATTAGGTTAAAATTCGTATGTTCTTCGTAAGTTCTGAGGTATAAAGGTCTCCACTAAACTCTCTACTAAATACAGGCACTCACAATCCAGCTATTAGTTAGGACGGATTTCAGGTTAAATTAGTATATACCTAGCTCGATACGCCCCCTCAGGTTAATGCCTAAGGGGTCTAAACTAACTAAAATAGCTACTTTTGCAAATCTTAAATCCCCTACTTATGAGCTCTTTTATATATAGGCTATTTGAGGGTATATCTATTGCTTCAAATTACTTTAAATTGCTCCCGTTATGCTTATTAAAACCTCCTAGTAGGTAGGAAAGAGTAACGCTATTTATAGAGCTATTACAGAGCTATTATAGCTTATTTAGCCTCTAATTTAGTATACCTATTATCTACGAGAAGGTTACTCTTATCTATAAGGTTAAGTTAGCTAATAAAAGTAGCGAAAGCGGCAGTAGGCAGGGCCTTTCTCATCCTATCTGCTATTATTTCAGCTAATTAGGTATATATCGCAATAACCCCGTAACCTATAGAGTGGCAGGATGGGCACTCTGCGAGATATAATATTATATATACGTGCGTACGTTACGTGACCGTATTCGCAGGCCCAATATAGCACAACACCACCACCCACGTAGCTAGTTATATCTTAGACATATATACACTCGCACTATAGAATAGCTTCAATACGAATAATATATATTAGGGCTACGCGCGCATACTATTACCCACCCCGTGTGAAACTAATACTAATTAGTAGTTTACTTCACTATTATACTACTTATAGCTATATAACTGCAGATTAGTAAGGTTAGTACTTAAAGAGATAAAAGCTCTACTAGTCTATAGTCTATAATTAATTCGTATATTAAATCCATTTAATAATTATAACTAGTAGCCCTTTCGTGCTACCCAGATCAGTTAACAGACTATAAGCAGTTAGATATAAGAACCCACCCCACACAACCGCACACCCCCCACATCCGAACACCCGAATTCGACGCGTTTTCAGCTTTAGTTTTTGAGTAATAATGACTTTAATTCTATT
Organism: Colletotrichum euphorbiae; assembly: GCA_037178605.1. Taxonomy (NCBI): domain Eukaryota; kingdom Fungi; phylum Ascomycota; class Sordariomycetes; order Glomerellales; family Glomerellaceae; genus Colletotrichum; species Colletotrichum euphorbiae. The sequence goes on along the minus strand of JAXCEF010000557.1, from coordinate 25,841 downwards.
TTTTGCTATGCAACCTACTTAAAAACGGAATTTAAAGGACTAGGATGCAAATTGAGCATCCTGGTCTTCTTTTAATGTTAAATAATTAATATATAATTCAATAGGATAGTTCCTCTTAGCCTCCGCAGCCTTCTGAGCCTTCTGTTTTATATCTATAATCTCCTTAATTATTATGAACCTCTTGTTCGGCTTTGGGATAACTTTTGCTTGTTATGATAGTTTATATTAATTAACTTGAGCTTAAAGAGACTGAATCTAATGATATAAGATTGTGATCTCTGCGTTAGTACTATTAATTACTTTGCTTGCCTTATTAAATATAAGCTAGTAGGAAACTAAATCCTACTCCTCTCTATTATAACCCGGCTGCTATATCTGTTTATATTGATGAAGGTCTGCTGATTTGTGGGGGGTTGAGATAATAAATAATAAAGGGGTTGAGGGTATTTGAGGAAGTTTTAGATCCTATTTTAGCGCCCGTTATATATTAGTAGGTGCTATATAGAGGAGGAACTTACTTATTATTAGCTTCCCTATATTAATAGGCTATAACTCTATTGCCCGCTATTCTAATTTAATATTTGAGGGCGTAAATATATTATAGTAAGTATTAGAGTAATAGTGGAGGAAGTTCTGCTTCCTAATTAGGGTAGAGTTAAGCTCTAAACTGTATTCTATAACCTCTTATGCGAAGGATGTCTTAAGGGGAGAGAATATTAATATATTGAGAGGTTATATAATATAGCTAGAGTGACCTAGTAGATAATATAGGTAGATATTTTAGTAGTAGTATTTCTATATAAAGTTATTAGATATATAACTCCTATAGCTATTAATAATAAGGAACTACTTACAATTAAGCCTCTTTGCTTCTACTACTATTATTAGAATAAATATCTTCTATAGCTACTTAAGACTAGTTATATTTAAGGTCTAGCTACTCTTTAAAGCTATAAACTTCTATATTATAAACTCCTCTATCTCCTTTAGGAACTATTACTACTAAACTATCTTCCCTATAAAGATTATAAGGGGGGGGATAACTTAGCTAGCTACTAAGATATACTTAATTATTATAGTTTATAAATGCTTAATAGGGTTCTAGATAATAATAGATTTAATCTTAGAGTTCCCTAGTATATAATAATCCCTATTAGTCCCCTCAGTTAATTTAGTCTTATTTATATTATACTATAGAGAGTAAGGGATCTTCTTTACTTTAGAGATATCTATAATCTTAAAGAAATCCTTAGGTATATTAATGGTTATACTCTTTGCCCGCTTAGAGTTAATAGATCTTACTTTTAAGGTCTAGATAGCTAGGTTTTAATATAAGAAGCCCTTAATCCACTTCTTACTAAGCGGGTAAGTATTATTATTAGTATAATAGATATAACTTGTGAGATTGTGAAGCTAATAATAGGTAGGTGCGAGGCCTAGCCCGCTCTAAATAAGAGCCCACGATACGAGAGACTTCTCCTAATATAGAGAGAGCCTCTGAAAGTCCTCTTTTGACTCTGTTTTCGACACCGCGCCGAGTACGCGATCATGGAGGGTCGACACGGGTACACCCCACGCGCGACTTGCAGCGCGGAGGCCCATGCTATCCAGCATAGCTTCTTCAGCCTTTCGTAGGTGAAACTCAGTGTAAGTAGGTATTCTGAATATAGTGTGATTTTTAAAAGTTTTTGTTTTGAATGTTGTGGTGGGATAAACGCGTGCAGCGATAATTGGTGTGGTGTTGAGAAGAGAAAAACGCGTCAAATTCGGGTGTTCGGATGTGGGGGGTGTGCGGTTGTGTGGGGTGGGTTCTTATAGGGTAACTACTTCAGAGGACTTAATTTAATCCTTACGTCTATTATATAACTCTCACCACTATTAATATTACTACCACGAGACCCTCGAATAGGAAGATAACTACAAAAGGGGTCTACTAATACCCCAATAGTCAACTATCACGCAACAATCAACTCTCCCAAGACCCTCACATCATAAAAAGAAGAGTATATTAATTTAACCTAGAGATATAAGTTAGAGTAAAATAAGATAACTTAAGCCTCAAATAACGCATTATTTAACTATACAGTGCAATACTCAGCTAGTAGAGACATTAAATAATAATAAAATAATATTAACTTATATATATCACAAGCCTCTACTTCACATAAGGGCTACCTATTGTTATTACTACCTCCTATTAATACTTATCGCTAAGGGCGAGGAGAGCTAGAATCACTAGAAGAAATAGCATATAACCACCTAATTAATCTTTTAAATTATTAACTACGCCTTATTTATATATAATAGCGACTCTAGGGCCCTTAATACTAATACCCCCACTACTACTTAAATAGCTATAAATAAGCACTCCTAAGGGGTCTTTAGTAATATTAATAATATTAATACCACTAGGCTAATAGCTAATTAAGCTTATTATAGAACTACTAATACTAGTAAAGAGTAAGGCTCTAGTAGATAAGGAGGACTGGGGCTAAGATATTAGATTCAATAAAAATACTATAATAAAGCAAGTAACTAGTAAGATCCTATACTATATTAAAACCTATAAATATAATAAGCTCTTTAGTAAGGACTTATAGATAGAGTTTATAGTGGACTTTATAGGCCTACTTATTGAGTTTTTCTAGAAAGCGAGCCTAGTAACTATAAAGAAGATTCACTAGTATCTAATAGATAACGGTATTTATATTATCTAGGATGGATCGAGCATTATAAGCTGTATATATGATGTTGTAACTACAGATGACTTCTACTTCTAGACCGCTAGGGAAGTAAATAAGCAGATTAAGAGGAGCACCACGTTCGCAAAAGACTAGGATAGAGAAGAGTTTAGTAGGGATATTACTAACTTCTAGAATAATAATATTATAATACTAATAAGAGCATTAGCTGCAGCTACTAGCCTAGCCCCATCTATAAGATAACCTACTATAGAAAGGCTATAAGAGGATCGCTAAGAGCTAAAAAGCAGTAGCACCCGCCTATTAATATACTAAATCGCAGACCTAGCTAAGATATATACTAATAAGATGAAGTATAGTGGCGAAGGTATGGATATTATTAAGCTAAAACTACGGATTTCTTAAGATACTTGCGAAAGCATAGATATTATAAAGGACTAAACCCCAGCAGCCTTTCCAATAATACTCAAGGGAAGAGCACTAAAATACTACTATAAGAGCTTTTGCTACCTATAGCCTTATCTAAATAGCACCTGAATTATTAATAAGCTTAAGGGACGCTTTGAGACTAAAGAGTTTACTTAAGCCTATCTTATAATATAGAATAATATAACTCTTATCTCAATTATAATGGACTATCCCTTAAAGTCTAAATTAGAGGCCTTGGATACCCTAATTAATACCCTCATATTAACTTAGCTAGCGCTTAGTGAAGCCTACTAGAGCGATAAGATACTACGTAATTAACTTCTTTAAGGCTGCCGAGGGATCAAGGAGTGTGAATAGGCTACTAAACACCTATTAAACACCTTTAAAGGTCTCTACAAATAGCTCAAAGTCGCTATTAGCAACGCAATTATATTTATAAATAGCTAACTGCTACTATAGGGCTGATATTATGCTAAATAATACTGGACAGACCGCAAATATAATAGCAAGGGTTAAAACAGCAGATTTAGAAGGCCTAAGCCACAGAGAGATAACAAAAACGCCCCAAAACAATAGCAATAGGATATAAAATACTACATTTATAAAGAACCTAGATACTATTCAACTAACAATACGCAAAAGGAGAAGGAGGAGGCATACTTATAATAGCGAAATAACCCACAAGCCCTCAATAAGTTGAAGGCAGCCTACTAGTAGTTCCTAACCTACTATAAGGGGGCTATAGATAGAATAACTAATAATTTAGCAGCAAATAATAATAAGGATAAGGAGATTAAAATATATTTCTAATTGCTTAGTGAGGGCAGGGACTATTATAATAATAGTAACTCTAAAAAGGAGTAGCATAACACGTTCTTCACCTAATTTACAGACCTAAATAGTAGCTAGAGCACTAATCTAGTCCCTACTATAGATAAGAAGACTATCTTAAGGCTATTACTTAATTAAGCAGCCTACTACGCTATTATGCATTCGGATCTATTTAACGAATTAGCTAAGCCTATACCTATTAAATTATTTATACATAAAGAAAGATACTCTTTAGAGACCTTCTAAGATATTATCCCTAATATAGGAGCAGTAGGATTCTTAATAGCTAGTAAGAACTAATTTAAGGCACTTAAGAGAATTATACCTAATATCATAATCGACCCTGTAATAGCAAAAGGGGCAAGCATAAGGTTTGGGCCAGGAGGGGCTATCGGCTTAATGGGGATAATAACTGTCCCTACGCTATTTGGAAATATAATCTTCTATATAGTGTTTGTAAATACCCCCTTCTTGCTCTATCTGGCAGATATAGATACGTTAGGCATATATTTTAATAACATTTAAAACTGCTTGCAATAGGGTAACCTTATTGTGCCTATTATATGTAAATGGGGCTACCCATAGCTATTATTAAAGATAGAGAAGGTTTTAGCCTATAATAACCTCAGGGAGGCTAAATTATTAAGACTTTATTAATATTTCAGCTACCTGTTGGTCTACTAACTTCATAAAGTTCTTTAGTAAGCTAGTTACTAAGTTAAACTACGCCTACTTAAATATCTCACAAAGTATTATAAATACTACTAACTTGATATAGGAGCGCCAAATTAATTCAAATTTATAATTAGAAATAACTATAACTTTAATTACACTATAGTTATTAATATTATTTATCTCAAAAGGCGCCTAGTACTCTATATTATTAATACTATAACTATATTTAATACGGCTAAATTCCTAAAGGATTTATCTACAACTACAATACTTAACGCCTTTAAATAATACTAGATCTATACCTACCTTAAGCTACTAAATATTACTATTACTAATACTGGGAAGAGCAGGAGCCCGGTGGGGACTGCAAAGATAGCAAACAACACAACACTACCCACGAACGGATAGGAATAACAAAATTAGGCTCAAAAGATGCGCGTAGCGATTCGCAGATCTAATGAGAAAGAATCGGGAGAATTGGGATTGAAATGAAAGAGATATCGTGGAAATCGTATATAGGATTGTTAAGGTATGAGCCCCCCTTGAGGCCGAAAAAGACTATGGATGATGATGATGATGATGATTGTTGAACGTCCCCTCCTCGCATCGCAGTCTTCCGTTTTGGACCCCATTGATAGCGGGCCTGCTGACTGAACAGCCAAGCCATCTTGTCCCATCCCAATACTAGTACTAACTTCACGTTATTAGAGTAGCAAAGTGCCCTTTAGGCACTTTTAATAACTACTACTAGAGTACTAGTTAAGGCCCATAACTCTATTAGCAAGATTAAGCAATATCACGTAATATTATACAGGGCATATATATTTATCTATAAAGACCTACCTAATATAAACTATAAGATTATTCTTTAAATAGCTATTAAGGCTAATAATAATACTATAGGGCCTAATAGCCTAGTGCCCACACTACTTATTTTTAGCGCCTACCCCCAAATCAACAATAATTCGCCCCCATCTCCAGACCTCTAGCAACAGGCTGCTGCCATATAGAGGGCGATAGAGGACCTCCAGAAGCACTAGGCTTCCCGCTAAGTTATAGCCGCCCTCACTACCTATAATAGCCCAGATGTAGCGCTAATCCTTTAGCTACTACTACTATCCCTCATCTAGGTCTACTGTAAAAAGAAGGGCTAGTAAGGGCTATACTAACTTCTCGCTATTAATAGCGAGACCTATACTCTCGACCTGCCCCGCGGGCCCCAGACGTTCTAGTTAAAAGTTATCTGCCTATAGCACCAGGCTGATAAGGCTACGCCGCCTCCACCAGACCCAAATACTAAATAGACAACAGGACCAAATAATAATAAAGGTCCTAATATACTGCCGCTAGAGGGACTTGCAGGCCTAATCCCGCACCGCTAAGGCCGCCCCCGCAAGAAAGAATAAGTCCAAGAAACATCACCAGCAGGCCTAATATATAGAAGTATATAAGTAGTAGACAAAAGAGTAGAATAGAGGCCCGCAATAGCTACTTTTATAGCTACTACCGCCTAAGCACTTACTAATAAAATTAGTAATATTATAACGTTTTTAACTATAAAGGAGCAAATAGATTATAACCTCACTATATAACTATATAAAGATAGGATTATTAGAATACCTAGAGACCCTTTTTTGGCCTCATTAACTATAGAGATAACTATACTTTAGAAGTATAGTATTTTTAGAATTATCCTATATAACACTAAGACCTATAGTTAGTATCATATTTTTTAGTTATATATAGTCCACAAAATAAAGAGCAAGAGCACTAATCAGCCCTATAAGAAGTTAAGACTCATTATTTAGGGCTATAATAATAATAAAAAAGCCTCTATACTTACCTAATCCCCCACAATATAGCGGGCTAGCTAGCAACTCCTTCTTACTATCACCCCATTACTTATAAAAGAGGGCTATGTCCTATAGCTCCGCAATATCACGCAAGCATATATCTAATCACAAATAGAGCTAAATAGGTCGATTTGTATAGACCTACTAAAGGAGATTCATAATAAATACCCTAAAAACCGCATTATAAGGATTATTAAACCATTATATAGTATCACAGAGGCTAGCACCTATTAGTAGGCTATATATAGCAACTACTACAGAAGGAATCTCAAGGTAAACTAATTATGTTTTAACCTATGCCTATTAATCTCTTTAATAGCTAAAAATAGCTATTTTAGTATTATTAATATACAAACTAATAATACTATCAGACTATCTATACTAAAGTTCTCCTAATAAGAAGATATAGAGCTTAAAAAGACTAACTTTACTACTAAAGCGAAGTAGTAGATTAACTATAAGTCCCCACTAATATTTAATAGTAGTATTATCACTTTAGGCAAAGATAGTAGTCTTATTCTTTACTAAAAGGAGTAAGGGTCTAAAATCAAGCTAATTAACCTAAAGGCATCCCCAAATAAATAAAAACAATAATATATTTAGCAAAGGGCAAGAGGGGCGTATATCACCTCTATCTACTAACCTAAGGCCTATTTCAACCTATCCGCCGTAGCCCAGCCTTAAGATCCCACTATAGAGGACAAAAAAGCCCTTAATTATCGCCTTAAATAGCAAAAGGAGAACCTCAATTGAGGCCTAACCTTTATACCTATTAACCTAGCTATAGCAAAACTCTTCATATTTATAGATAGGTCTTTTGCTAATAATACCAACCTATCTTCACAGATCGGATTTATCGTAGTTATTAATAATAAGGCTATAGCTAATAATAATAATACCTTTGTAGTAACTAGCAATATCATCTACTTTAGTTCAATAAAGTATGAAAGGGTTATATAAAGTATTCTAGCCTCTGAGGTCTATAGTATAGTAGCTAGCGTAGATTTAGCCTATACTATTACCACCACACTACAAAAGATCACTAGATACTTAAAGAAGCTTACTATCTCTACTATTATTTATACTAACTTATATCCGCTATATAAGTACCTTATAAAGCTCAGTACTATAGAGGAGAAGCGCCTTATAATAGATATAATAGCACTTCATCAGTTATACAAGCAACGAGAGATATATGAGGTAAGGTGGATTAATAGAGATAATAACCTAGCTAATACCTTTACTAAAAGAAGCCTAAATCTATCTCTCAAGCAATTTATTAACAATAATATAGCAACAATTTCAATAGAAGGATAGGTAATAAGACAAAAAGAAGGGCCATAAGGGCAACGATATCCCTCTCACCACAAAAGACGATGGCCACGCCATCAAAGGTAGCAATAGAGGTATAGATAGAGGCCTATGAGGGCTATTAAGGGTAGTAACAAAGGCATAGAGGAAGGCCTTAAGAAGGATATAGTTTATATTATTTTAGGATCTGCAAATAACTTCGTTTGTATTATTTTATATGGGTTACGGCGCGCCTGCCCTCAAAAGAAAAAGACTGCCAGTATCACAATAACCCCGTAACTTATGGAGTGGCAGGATGGGCACTCTGCAAGATATAATATCGTATATACGTGCGTACATCACGTGACTATATTCGCAGGCCTAATATAGCATAATACTACTGCCCACGTAGCTATTTATATCTTAGACACATACATACTCGCACTACAGAATAGCTTCAATACGAACAATACGTATTAGGGCTACACGCGCGTACTGTCGCCCACTCCGTGTGAAACCAACAGTATAAATAACCTCAATATAGTTATCCTAAATCTCCTTTTATAGCTAGTAGTTATAGATATCCACGTAGTATAACTTAGTTTATAGTTAAATAATCTCTTAAGTTACTAGTTATATCATTTAGGTATTATTGCATTAGATAACTACTTTAAGGCTATTATAACCGTAATTAACTATATAGGAAGGCTTTCCTCCTAGAGAGAGTTTCACCCATAAGGTAATTATTAGCTAACTCATAAATAGCCCTTCCTTTATAGCTTGTAATAGGGCCAAAGGTTCTACCTCTATAGTCGAAGTTGTTACTATCTATTATTTATTAGCCCTCCAAGCTATTATCCCTCTAAATAGCTTTATTACAAAAGCTTAAGAGCTTTTTCGATCTATTAAGTTATCTGCAAAACTAGCATCTAAAGCCACCTCTAGCCCATCAATATCCTTAACTCCATACTCGAGGCAGAGCCCTTTCAACTTCAGCAGGTATTATACAACTCGATCAGCAGTATAGTAATATTTTAAGCCTAGGTTTTAGTGAAATCTCGTAGGACAACTAACTACAAAAGCGATATTAGGTCTAGTTATGATAGCAGCATATAGTAGTAATCCAACCCTTTATTAATATAGCTAAATCTCTTGAGGCGTCGCTTGCTCTTTATATAGTAGCAGCTCTTTAGCAGCTATTAGAGTATTATATTATGGGTTAGCAGCCTCAATATAGTCCTCCTCTTTTAGCAGCTTTATTAACTTATCAATAAATACTGACTATAATAGCTATAGCCTCTTATTTAGTTAATCTTAAAAGAATTTAATCCCCAGGAACCAATATAGGTCTTAACTACCCTTGAGATAGTATCATTTCTATAGTTATCTAATCAGCGAGGTAGTATAACTGCGATCTTTAGGAGGGTACGCTATAATATAGTTATTAATATAGAAGAAGAATAAGACCTTACTCTAGAGCTAATAGCAGTTTTTACTAGGTATCTATTTAAAATTAAGAGCATTTAGACCCTTTCTGAGGTAGTATTACTATAAAAAAGGGGATCTACGCAGCCTATATAGAGCCTTTAGCAGCTTAAGCACTCTTCTAAGCTCTTAATACCCTAGTAGTATCTCTATATAAACCTCTTTCTTAAGGTTAGTATATATAAAGGCATTAATAGCGTTATACTAGATCAGATCTATATTAAATTAAATAGTAATAGCGACGAGGGTCCTAAATAATATCCCAGCTAATATAGTAGCATAAGTATTGCAAAGGTTATAAGGCTATTAATTGCCTCTTACTATAAATCTCGCCCTAACGTTTAGAAACTTATTATACTTGTTTAACTTATAGATATATACCTAGTGGCATCTAAGGACCTTATAACTCTTTATAGTCTTTTGCAATACTATTAATTAGAATTAAGATATTTAGTAGCTTTGGAGATAACTCTCTATTATAGGCCGGGCTATGCCCGCCTCTAAGCTATTAGGGCTACGCTATGTGAAGGGCGTAGCCCGAGTTTATTTAATGAAGGGGTGCTGTTAATTAAAAGCAATCTATACTAAGGAAAGAAGGCTTAAGTCTGCAGGCTTATGTAGTGCTTGAGCGGCTTTTATGTAGTTGTGCGGTGGGGCTGCAAGCCTTTATGTACTTGCTATAACTAAAGTGGCGTAGCCCTAGTGGCTTAGAGGCGGGTGTAGCCTGGCCTATAATAATATCCCCCCTGTGGGCTTATGTGTGGTGATGGCGCGTCTACTACTGATTAGCTAGTAATAAGTGGCTTATATAGCGCCCTTCTAATCTTTTTTGCCTATTATTATAATTTCACTCTTCTTCTCTCTATTAATTATATAATAATAATTATTATAAGCCTCGCTTTATAATGCTATACCCTCTTATAAAATAACTGCTAACTATCTACTAGTATTAATTAAATGTATGTTTGCTAATTATACTATACCTATAAGTCTATATACTTATGGCTTGCTCTTTCCTCTAATGATTTTGAAGCTCTCTCTTAAAGATATTGCTGCTGAGGCGCTGCGCGCCTGCGACCTCGCTGCTTTCCTTAATTGTGATGAGGCTGGGGAGCTATTTACTAATGAGGATAGCTCTGCTGATCCTTTCTCTGCGGGTAGTACTAATAATAATAATAATAATAATGATGATAATGCTCTTAGCTTCTATAGTACTGTAAGAGTATGGCTATAGGCCTTAACTAGGAAAGGTTAGAATGTTAGAACGTAGGTATCTGTTACTGTATTAGACTATTGCTTAAGGTCTACGCTCTCGTGCGTGATAGGATTTTCCCCTTTATGTGTTTGCTCGCTGCTAATTCGCCGGCGTTTTGCTAATAATGCGGCCGTGCGAGGTGTATCTAACTATTGTTCCTTATAATTGTTCCCCTCTCTAAAGCCTTGGTCCCTAAGGCGTTAAAGAAAAGAAAGTGGGGTATTGCGGTATCTGGCGCTGCGGTTTGGTTTGCTAACTGTAGGGCGACCTAATAGTAGCGGATAGTAGTGTTTGGCCTCGCTGGCTGCTATTTGTTCTTTCTGCTATTTGTTTTTTTGCTGGACTTAGATAACTCTGGCGAATAACGTATTTTTGGTTGTTATACTGCAGCTGTTTTTAAATTTCCTTTATGTTGTAATTTGTGATTGGTTGCTAATTGTTGTGCGACTGTCTATTAGTATGTATTTAGTAATTATTGATTTTTGTTGCTCTGCGACCCTAAGTATAAAAGGGTCTCTTCTTTTTGAGGTCTCTAACCTAGTAAAGTTTTATTTTATTTATGAATTTCATTAGCTGCCTCTCTTCTCTTAGCGCCTTCTCCCCAACTTATTACTATATTATAGAGTTTACTACTTTTCTCTTCTTATTTTTACTTATTTCCTCCTTTTTAATCCTTAATTCTCTGCTACTTAATTACTATAATATTTTATATTGCTTATATAGGCGTAGTGCTTGTGAAGTATTTGTATAAGCTTGAGAATCTCTCGGGTGATCTTATTAGTAATACTAATAGTAGCTACCCTTTCCTCAGATGCCTAACTAAGATATATCTTAATATTATTAACCTTTGCTATATATATAGCGAGCATATATAGAAGTGCGTCTGCTATAACTATAATAAGAAGAAGTATTATACTATAAGTTACTAATTAGTTGCTATCTATTTATTATATCCTAATTGCTTAATAGGTCCCTTAGGAGCTTTGGGGTGCTGCCTAGATAACCTGGGGTATATTCTACTAGTTCTAGATCTAGGAGAGTGAGAGTATATTAACCCCTCTCTATTATTTCTATATCCTCTACCTAGCGAAGGTCTTCTATATACTATTCCCTTAATAATAAATAGACTATAATATTATTTATATTTACGATATAGTAGGTATTGGGAAGAGCAGGAGCCCGGTGGGGACTACAAAGATAGCAAACAACACAACACTACCCACAAACGAATAGGAATAACAAAAATAGGCTCAAAAGATGCGTGTCGCGATTCGCAGATCTAATTAGAAAGAATAAGAAGAATTAGGCTTGAAATGGAAGAGATATTGCAGGTAATTATATATAGGATTATTAAGGTATAAGCCCCCCTTAAGGCTAAAAAAGACTATTGATAATAGTGATAATAATAATAATAATAAAGGAATATTCTGCCCTTCCTCTCATATCGCAGTCTTTCGTTTTGGACCCCATTGATAGCAGGCCTGCTGACTAAATAGCTAAGCCACCTTATCCCATCCTAATCATCCCCTCAAGACTTACTAAAGGTCCCCTATAGGGAGTCTCAACCACCAATTAAAACCAAAAGAAATAAACAAAATACTACCATATAGAGCCCTATTAGCAGACTTATTTCACTATCTCCTTCGTGGTAGGCAGTCTTACTATAAAACAAAGCCATTATTAGCTTTCGCCTTCTATCTCAGTTCATACCTCAACAACTACCTCTCCTTCTCCAGCTCCTCCTTATATGCCTTATCCCATTCCAACCCCTAATATAACTGAAACCATCCTCCCCATTAAGGCGGATGCAAGAAGTTATAGTAATATACCCCCTCAGGCGTATTCTATTCGATCTATTCCCACTAATCCACTCATTATTATATATAGTCCTCATAATTATAATTATACTTATCTAAAGCTTTAGGTTAATTAGAATAACTCAGTAGGTCTACTAATAAAGTCCTAGAAGGCCTTATAGGTCTTAGGATAGGGTTAGGGCTCTATAGACATTAATCTTCAATTTAGCATCCAAGACAATTAAGCTCTCTATTAAATATTTTAGATAATAGCAAATTTAGCAACTACAGTAATATAGATATAGGCCCCAGCGCAGGCGCAGACGGGGGCGGACTATAATACCTAGAAGGGGGGTCCTAAGTTAGAGAGAAGATAATATTATTATTACTACTAATAGGAGGCTAACTATCTATAGGGCTAGATATAACGTAAAGCTAAGAGAAGAATAGTGATTTCTCAAAGTCTTCCTAGGAGATATTAATATCTCTTAGTACTAACCCACTTTTAATAGGTATATTACAAAACTCTAAAATAATAGTAGAGATATACTAATTAACTAATAGAATTTTAGACTCTAGGAAAGTAGTGGGATCCCTCTAGACTATTTAGCTATATTAAGGCAATAGGAAACCTTCCCAGATAAACGCCTAAGCCTACTTAATGCATTAAAGTCTATATATAAACCTATCTTATTATTATATAGAGTTAATAATATACTAGCTAATAATTAGTATAATCTGCTATAGTAATTTATAACCCTTTTCTATATTATGCCGCTAGATAATTCGCAGACTCTTTATTGCCTCTAATATACTAGGATACCACAGGAACAGAGTTATCTTCATTTAGCATAAGGTTAGGTCTAGATCTAGTACACTTAAAATTAGCTATATTATTATAGTAGTTATAGTAAACTTAATCATGAGGGAAGAGCATAAGATAAAGTAATATTAATAGTTTCGCAAACCTAAACACACTAATATACTATATTAAGTCAATTAGTTACTATTACTTATTTATCCTCAAAACTACTTAATTATATCTCTTATCTCAGCATTCTAAATAGTATTAAACTCTATTAACAGCCTTATTTCTTTAGTTTCTACAGCGTCATCTAGTTATTAGGTCTATAAATCTCCTACGGTAGGGCCAGGAGAGTCAACATCCATATTATTAGTTACAGGGGGATTTTAATCTTCAAAGTAATAATTATACTCCTTTTCCCACTTTAACTACGTTTCTAGGCCCTTTTCTTTAAGGATACTATCCTTGAGTTTATAAGCTATATCTTAGTTAAGCCTATCTACTTTAATTAATATCTAGTATCTAGGGGTGAGCTTTTTATTAGTTAAAGTAGCTAATAATTAGTTAACCTAATTAATCTTTCTCGCTATTAGTAATCCTTTTATTAGTACTAAAATCCCAGTCTATAAGAACATCCTGACCCAGTCAATAAGATACAAACCCAATGTCCATAGTAGAGGGTCTGCATGCATAGTAGGTATAAGGCGTAGTTATCACATAAAGACTTCGGAAATATTGGCTCCTTAGCCTTACAAAAGGCTTATCGCAATAAAGACTATTAACTATAACCTATCCTCTACTCCTCTCCTTAACCACTAATTATTATAAAACTAGCTCCTTCTATCTCATAAATCAATTAGCAGACCCAAAAGGATTACTGCCCTCCTAGTAGTAGTAGCTAGGTAGATAAAAAGGATATCTGCTATATCTAACTTCAATTCCGCCTCCACGCTATCTTAAAAGTCTCTATCATTAAAATCTTCCTCTATGCCTCTAATCACATAATATCGAAATAGCTAACTATATTCAACTTGTCTAATAGTATAGCGAATAACTATAGTGATATTATTAGGCCGCATTAGAGCCTCATCCTCTAAAACACCAATAGTATTAAATATTCCAGCCGCAATATACTGTATTTCAGAAGGAAGCACCCACTCACATAGTGCTTTTAAAGTACTAAACTAGTGCTTAATAAGCATATATCTTATTATGAGGTTAGAAAGATATATCCAGCTAACAATTAACTCTCTAGGAGGCAGAGGTACGCTATAATAAATTATTGGTAGCTAACGTCTTATAGTTCCGCCCAGCCCAACGCCCAGGACATCTCTAATTATATCTACTTAAGTCCAAAATCAGCTTCTATTAGGTATAGTAAGCGCAGGATAAGTTAACTATCTAATATCAAGCAAAGGAAGGTTTGAGGTCCAAAGCTGCTAAACACTAGTATCTAGTCTCTTATTATTATAAACAATAACCTTCCCTATTATGAAATACTATGTTTAGACTATAGGCGAGGTAGGAACAACTAATTCGCAGACCTAATATACTAAAGTATAATCAAATTAATTAAAGAAAGGGGTCAGGAAAACTATAGCTAAAAGTTAAGTAGCTTTAGTAAGGGGGGGGGCTTATAATATATAATAATATAGTATAGTGAATATAATAGAAACGAAAAGGATAGAGAGAGCTAGAGGGGTCAAAGGTATGGTTTTATATCTGCAAATGGACTAAATGCCCAATATAAGCAAGCCAATAAGGTTTAGATAAAAAGAATAATTAACTCCTCCTCCCTTACCTCTATCTAATAGAAGTAAAATAAATATTAAAATAAAAAACCTCAATAGTAAATTAGTGCAGTCTCCAAACAGTGAGAATAAAAAAAAGAGTAGTACTTAGCAGCTACCACCATAGCAACAAATAGTTATAAAACCAGATAAATAACCTCCTCTTCTTCTCAAATATCTTATTTCCTCCTATACTTACCACCTCTTATCTTTTTTAACTTTAACTAAATATCTTCACAACACTCTACTTAGGTCTATAAATTACCTCTTCTATTATATCTAACTATAACTTCCTCATTTCTAGTATCAGAAATACTAATCAGCCTTACCCTCATTATCTCCCAGCAAAACCCACGCTCTGGGTTCTCAGCTCCAATATCCCTATGCCTCAGACAAAGCAAAATAATATACCCCTTTTCATCCAGTATACTAACAATTAGCTCCAGGTAAACTCTCTCCTTCCTTCTCTCTTACTTATCAACTAATAGTTTTTAACTTTTCAGGCAATTATAAGCCTCACTTAGCTTCAGCTCAACCTTCCTAGCAACAAATACTCTAAAATAGCTTTTATATCACAAGTCTTCTCTAATAAATCCACTAATATCATAAGATTAGCTTTCTAGAAGGCTTATCTCAGCAAGCAGGATTTTAAGCAAATATTTAAGGCTACTAAGGGTACTAGAAGCTTTCGTAGTCAAGTTTTCATCCATATATCTGCTGCTTTTGTCTCTGGTTCCTAGCAGGCAAAGGTCTTTTAATAGGTAGCAGCTGCTTATAGCTTATTTATCTGGTCTCAGGGAGGTTGCAACAGCATGCTTTATATTTATTATAAAGAGCAAGCCTATACTACTAGGAATCCCACAACTAGTATTTATATCTACAAACTATACTTCAAGTATATTTCTATACATAGCACTCCTTATACTAACTATTTCTTCTATAAGACATAAGAGAGTTATTTATTTAATAATCTAAGTATTTATGTGAGGTATAGGTATAGGATTATTTATAATAAGAAGAAAAGAAAGAGTAGTAAATTCAATAGTATAGTAGTAATTCCACAGTCTCAAATTCTAGCTAATACTACTATTACTACTATAGCTAAGTTTAACTTTTCAGCCCTTTAAAATAGTCTTTACTCTAAGTAAGCTTAAGAGCATTATCCTAGGGCTAGTTTTACCTACTCTCGCTATCCTTTTATACTTAAACCGCCCTTAGATTTTAATCTTTAGGAAATTACCTAGCATTTAGGGCTTTACATTATAATATGAGGGAAGAAAGTTAGATAGAGAAGGGGGGTATATTTGAGGGAGGGGTGTTTTTCTTAAGTAATACTATAGTAAACATATAATATAGCAAAAGGATAGGTCTATAAATAAAACTCTGAATTATATAAAAGTACTACTATTTCCTCTATAAGTCTTCTTCTTTTTATTACTTTTATATAACTTTCCGCTATTATAGTTTAATTGTTATAGGCGGGTTAGTATAGTATAACTATATATATCTGCTAGTAACCTATATCCTGAGTTACAGACTTAATAAGTGAACTTTCTCTATTAAGCTTGAATATCTAACTAATGATAATAATGATAGCAAACGTCTCTTGCCCTCATCCCCAAAGCTTTAGAGATATTGTCCCCAAAATCTCAAACTTTCAAAGAAAACAAACATTTAAGAGGCATAAAGAAATATTGTATTTAGAAGTATAGGTAGGTCTATAAATTCAAGGTTGAAATAGGATAAAACAATATTAAAAGACAAAAGAAATCATATTAATCTTTACTTAACTCTTATATATCTATATAATTCTTCTTCTTACTTTCCAATATCTCGGGGATTTTAACGACTAGCTATTATTTCAACTTTAACGCTTTAATAGCTTTCTCTAAATCTCATAGGTGTTATTTCAATTATATAACGGACTATAATAAGTCTTCTTTATTAGTAGTATTATCTCTATTTATTCCCCGGGTACTATAGGTTCTTCCTCCTCTTCCTCATCAGGCATATTATTATTATACTCTTTACTTCCTATTATAGGAAAGACTTTTACTAAGTTTTCTTCTAAATTAGATCTATAAATATCTATCTCAGCTAGTTCCTAATATCCCTCTAGTGCTTATATATATTTTCAAAGTTAATTCCCACTAAAGGTCCTCCTAGTAATCTCTTTTCTAGCTAATATTACTAAGCAGTAAGATAGCATATTAAGAGCCTGGGATAGTATTTAAAAAGGTCCTTACTAATAATAGTCTAGCTTCTTAATAGATAACTTATTAATAGAGCCTTTAATATTAAATGCTAGGATGAGGTCTCTAACTTCTAACCTCTCTTCCCACATAGTTTATTTATACTTTTCGTTATAATATTTAGCAGCCTTTTTATGCTGGCTTTCAATCATCTCCTCCGCCCGTTTTCAATCCTCATTAAGTTATAAGAAGGCTTACAGATATATTTAAATCTCTTCTTATTGAGTTATTACTAAGTCCTAATTAAGAACCCGCTAAGTTTGAGTTGGTATCTTAATAGGGGTGATAGGATTAAAACTATACAAAAGATAGAAAGGGCTGAAGCTAGTTAGCATATAAATACTCAATTAGTCTGCAAATAGGGCTCCAGGCAAGTATAGGCGAGGGTCAACATCCCCTCATCCTTTAGTCTATATTAATAAAGCGTATATAATAGGCTTATATCCAGACTTAATTACTCTATTAGCTCTAGGGTTATAGGCTGAAGTTATCCTCCTTCTCATGCTATACTTCTTATTGAGCTTAATGACGACGT
Organism: Colletotrichum euphorbiae; assembly: GCA_037178605.1. Lineage (NCBI taxonomy): Eukaryota > Fungi > Ascomycota > Sordariomycetes > Glomerellales > Glomerellaceae > Colletotrichum > Colletotrichum euphorbiae. Next base: position 8,143 of record JAXCEF010000557.1, on the reverse strand, counting down.
CCTTATTTTTAGGTCCCCTATCCACAATTAATTCTCTATATAAGCTATAGTAATAAACAACTTCTTCCTAAAGGAATTTCGCAATAGCAGCTAATATAGCCCTTCTAAGCTATTAAGCTTCAGGCTATCTACTCAAAAGGTCTCAAGACTTAACTAGGTTCTATTTACCTACCTTCTATATATTAAGTGAAACTCTTGTGAATAGGAATCCTTTGGGCGACGTGTAGGTCCTCTTATTATCTATTTAGTGCGCTTATCTCTTTTAATAGTCTAGGCAGCTTTAGATAGCTTACCTAACCTTATTATGCATCCCAGGCTATATATAGCAATCTAAAAGTCTCTTTAATATAGATAGTGCTCCTTAATAGCTACTCTTATTATAGGCTCTTGTAATAAGTATCTTATATATCTCTATATTATTGATTACTCTTCTGGGGATTAGCTTTCAATTTGTCAGTCTAGTAAACAACAAGCGGTCCCAAATATAATAATCTAATATATTTAACTTAAAGGTGTGGAATTAGTTAGGCCAAACTCCTAGCGGCCTTCTCTATATTATTAAATAGTATGCAATTCAGCGCAAATGCAAAAAAATAGGTCTATAAATTATTTAATAAAGAGTTTAGGATCAATATTATATTATTAATAACCTATTTAATATCTCCTGCTATAACCTCTTCTATATATTCCATATCCCTATAGTATTAAGCTTACTTAAAGAAGGAGATAGCTTTAATATCCGCAAAGAAGATCTATAAATTAATCCAGGAGTTAATTTCCCTTTCTACCTTTTTATTATTATTATCAGAAGGTCCTCTAGGCTTTTGAGATAACCTATCTATAGCTATAGTTTAAGTGCTGCAAATATATTAAACCTTAAAGTTAAATATCTAAATCTATATAATCTATTAAATTACTAAAGCTCTAAGAAGGTTAGTAGTAGCCCCATTAAGTTATACTACTAGTATTTAAGTATCTATTTCTAGAATAAAGTATCGCCTATATAGATAGTTATATACCCTCTTCAAAGCCTTCAAAACTCCCTAAAGCTCCTTTTTGCTAGCATTATAAGTTAGTTCAGGTCCTAACTAGGTGCTACTCTCAAAATAAGAGACCACATATCAATAATCAATAAATTAACTAAGAACTCCTCCCCAACCTATATTGCTAGTATTAATAGTAAGATAGATATTACTGCTTCCTTTAGTATAATTAATAGAGATTAGAATAGGGGCTAATGTAAGCTTGGTCTTTAGCGTGTCTATAGCAGTCTTTTGCTCTTCGCCCTAGTTAAAGCTAACGTCTTTTCTCAAAAGATTAATAAGAGGCTTAGCGATTATAGAGTAATCCCTCACCTAATATCTATAAAATATTATAATACCTAGGAAAGCCCTAACTTCTATTAAGTTAGTATAAGTAACCTATTTATAAATCTTAATTATCTTTACTTCCTCTAGATAACATCTATTAATACTATAAATATAGCTAATAATTATTACTACTTCCTGGGTTTATTGCAACTTAATTATAGCTACTATATACTCTACTAGCTCTAAATTGATAAGTATATTATTTATATTCTTTAAATGTTCCTAAATAAATCTGTGAATACCTAGATAAAGCTGAACCTCTTGATTATTATACCTAGACGTTAGCCCTTTGATTACAATATTATCTAGGAATATTTTATAGTAGTAGGGTATAAGATTATATAGGATCCTAATTATAATCCTTATAAACTATATAACTGAATTCATAGCTTCTTAAGGAAGGGTATATATCTATAGTAAGCTAATTAGTGATGTGAAAGTTATTATATTTCTACTTTTGATATTGAGGGGGACTTAGTTATAACTTCAGAAAAGCTCTAATAGAGATAATAGTTAATATATTAAAAAGTCTTCTAAAAGCTTATTTGCTAAAGGCAGTAAAGCTATATCTCAAATTAAAATACTATATAACTTAATTACTAAGTTAATTAGTTTTATATTAAAGTCCTTTTTATATATAAGAAAGAAAGTATTATAGTAGGATATATAACTTCCTTCTAGGATTCCCTTGTTAAGTCTATCCTTTAAGATAGTAATAATATCCCTTTCTAATCCCCTCGGAATAGGGATTCCCTTTGCTTACTAGGCTTTATGAGGCATAGTTTGAATTATCTGCAGAGGGGTAATAGAAGGGTAGATAGAGCTATAGTAATTAAATTTCTAAGCTAGAGCCTTTTTCCTTATATCTAGAATTACAGCGAAGAGCTTCTTTTTATTTAGTAGCAAATAGTTAATAGTCTTAAGTACTACTTCTAGTTAAGCTTTTATAAGTTATAAACTAGCTTTAATTATTAAAAGCTTTAGCGTGTATAGGCCTGCAAATAGAGTATTTAGGTCTATAACTATAGTCTTTCTAGCTCTTAACTATGCCTTTAGCTTCTACTCTAGGTCCCTATTTAGTATTAAGCTATCTAATATAGTATTATCTACTAGTTGAACCTTCTTGTTCTTCGTTTTGTATAGAGTATTAATATTTTCTGTGGGTTGAGCTTTTGCTTTGTTTGCTTTAAAAGAGTTGAAAGGGTTGCTATTAAGTAGGATAGTATTTATTAAGGTAATAGTTTTCAGTTTGTTCTAATGAAGTCCTTTGCGCCTTTCCCTCTGCCTTATTCTCTTATTTGTCTTCTTTATAGGCTTGCAAATATAGTATTTATAATTAGGGCTATAGTCTCTATATCCTCTTATGCGTTTAGTGCTTATTATTGTATTATAGATAGTATTTAGTTTAGGGGTGACTTCTTATTAAATTATAATCTCTATAATCTTATGAAAAATACTACTTAACTTTTTAAAACTATAATAACCTCTTTATTTAGTAATAGTTATTATTATATATCTTCTGGTATATTATTGGGGTTAACTGTTTATTATATTGCTTTGATATTGTTATAAGTTCTTATGGAATCTAGTATTATATCTAGCTCTTCTTTATCTTTAGCTTTACCCTCTTTAGATTCCCCTATAGACTCTAAGCTTACTACTATAATAAGTCTCTTAGTAATAGCTTCTAGTTTTTTAAATAAAGAGATAACTAAGGGGATATAAGGGCATGTTAGCGCTAGGATAAAATAAATTAATCTATTTTAGTAATAATCTCTAGAAAGCAAGTAGTTGAATCTCTAGTATAAAAAGATAATAGGATATTAATCTTAATGTTCCTAGACTAAAGGACTCTAACTATCTAGTTCTGCGCGTAGTCCAAGGTTATTCTGGTCTTTAGGATAAAAGGGGCCCCAAGGATAAGATCCTTATTATAGGAGTTCTTAGGGAAAACGAAGAAGCTGACGTCTTAGATTGTTCTATTACTAATATAGATATTATTTATAATTGCGCTTATAAATTAAGTCCTTTATTCTTTATTAGTAATTCCTCTCATATCCATATTAGTCTTAATTATATTATTCTATAAGCCTAGTTATTAAATATAACTTTTACTAATAAGGTTAATAGCTAAGCTACTATATATAATACCTCTAATTAGGAAATTCCCAGACTTATATAAGGTAATTATAATCTACTAATAGGTTATAATAAAATTAAGAACTATAATATATCTTAGTAGTGGGAGTAATTTAGCATCCCACTCTTCTATAATAGTATTTAGTTTAAAGATAGGGTCAATAGTTTAGATATTAAAGTCTATATGCTTAGTTTGCAAATACTTGCTTGAAGCCTTGATAGTAGTTATAGATGAGGTGAGCTTCTTTATAGAGGCTTTATTTTTATTCTAATAATTTATTTGTTCCTATAATTCTTCTATACTAGATCTAGTCTTATTAAACTAGTTAATAAGTGATATATCTGCTGGAATAAAGACCTTATAGGCCTTTATATTATATCTATCTTTATACTTATTAATTGTGGCTTTAGCAGTATTATAGATAATCTTGTCCTAATTAGGCCAGTTTTTGCGCAGGAAGGCTTTAAGAACCGCAACCTTCCCATTCAATCTTTTGCTATATAGTTCTATAGCAAGCGCGCGGCTGTTTTGAGCATTGGTGTCTTTAATTAAGGGCTTATCTTCTGTTTCCTTAGTCTCAGCAGGTACTTAGTCTTTAGCTGGCTCTTCAGTAGTATTTAGGAGGGCTATATTATTATCTTTATTATTAGATAGCTCTTTAACTCTGCTAGAAATGCAGATAGGGGGGTCCCGAACTATTAGTAGGTCTACTAATTGCGAGGCTTATTAGATATAAGTATTATAGGGTTTATTATAATAGCTTAAAGGCCTCAACCTTTCTGCTACTATAATATCCTTAACTAAGTTAATAAACTAGTATTTTAGCTTAAAGCTAAAGAGAGTAGTATTAATAAAATCATATAATTATATAGCTATCTTTCCTTGATTTATAGGCCTAATAGGCTAACTAGACTGCACCCTGTTGTAATTAATAATATGAGCGACTTCTTTTAGTAAGTGAGGCTACTACTTTAATACTAGTCTGCTTGCTGCTATAGCGTAACTTAGGTAAAATTCTTTATTAATTAGGATATATTTGAAGATTATCTGTCTATTAGTTAACTTTGCGTTTTGACCCTCATTAATAATGCTAGTCTCGACTTTAGCTGGGGAGTTGAGGGTTCTAATATAGTAATAAGGTGCTATATAATAGTAAATCCCGTTTTGGCTTGCTGTAAGAGCTTTGATATAGGTACTAATAATATAATTGATAGCGCTATAAAACTAATAGCATCCAGTAGCCTAGAAGAAATTATATCTTGGGGTGCTATCTGTCTGCTAGTAGCTATCTTAATACCTACTATAGTAGCTGCCTCTGCCTCTTCCCCTAAAATCTTGGCCTTATTGATAACTACCTTGATAGCCTCCTTAAAAGCCTTAATTCTAACTATATTAGTTGGATTGCTACTAATATTGGGTTTATGAATTATTTTGAGATTATTAATTATATGCTTTAGTAGCCTCTATAGCGTTTAGGTTGAAAGTAATGTTCCCTTATCTAGTAACTCTCCTAATAAGGGCTAAAATATCTATTTTATAGTTAGCCCTATTAATATTAAGGGTTCTAAAGTTTTCTACTAGGGAGTTAATAATAGAGCTTACTATTTAGGCTACTAAAAGCTCCTTAGTCTTTATCTTTAACTTAGTTAAAATTATCTTTAAAGGGATAAATAAGGTCGTTATAAGCTTAGGTTTAATAAGGCCTAATAACTACTAAAGTTCTTATTAAGTAGTATACTATCTAATAAGGGTATTTTTAATTACTATCTACTACTTCAAAATAACTTTAGTAAGCTTATAGCCTAACTCTTAAGCTTAGAAAAGTAATAGTAAGTAACTTAAATAAGCTTAGTATTAGTAAGATCTAGATATCCTTACTAAATAGCATGCTAATAAAGCTAGCAAATAGTAGTAATTAAGGCTATAACTAGAGAAGGATTATTATCTTCAATATAAGGTCCTATAATAAGGTTTCTAAGGTCCTTATTTAGATTCTATTAAGTCTTTATATTTATAAATCTAAATTAGTAAATAAGTTTCTCCTTAGCTTCAGCCAAGGTCTTAGCTTTATTAATATATAATTACACTATATGCCTATAGTTAGTAGAACTATATATATAGACTTCATTCTTTATATCCTTATTAACCTTATAATATAGCTTTAAAAAGCTCTTATACTCTATAAGGAAGTCCAAGATATTAGTTCTAATAAACTTAGGCGCTCTAGTTAAATAGGGAGTTATTATAGTAATAGTAGGATGCTTCATAAGGATATCCGCTAGGATAGCAAAGTCCTAGTTAGTATAACCCCTTATTATTATACTAAAAGGGCTTGAGGAGGCTAAGTTAGGCCCTAAGTTGAGATTTATAAGCCTATCCTTATTATCCTCAGAGACTAGTTCATTTAAAGCTCAAGATTGCATCTTACTAAATAAAGGGCCTAGAAACTATTCTTCAGGCTACTTCCCTTTACTAGAAGAGGACTTAGTATCTAGGTTACTAGAATGAGAGGTAGATATATTATTTATAGGTCTATAAATACTATATTAATTATATTTAAGTATTATTAAGTAATTATTTATTAAATCTCTATAAGATATTACTAGGTAGATAGATTAATATAACTTCCTAATATTTTTAAAGGTAAAGGGGAGTAATAGTAGATCTTCTAGATTATAAAACAAAAGGTATTAAAAAGGAAAGGAATATAAATAAATATAGAAAGGCTTTATAGCCTTAGTCTTACTATCTTAGTAGTAATCCTACTCTAAGTCTCAATATTCAAATTAGGAAAAGTCTTCCCTAGTGAGGCTCCTATCTTAAAATCTTATAGCTTACTATATTAAAATACTTTATATATTAGTATACTTACTTTTAGTACTTTAGGCTATATTAAAATAGGGTTATTAGTATTCTTTTATTAATCTAGTTAATCTCGCTTTACTTATTAGCTTAGTAAGACTACTATTTCTCCTATTTTAATTTTATCTATAGCTTTTTAGCTATCTTAGCCATAATAAACTAATTAAAAAGACTAATAGTAGATAAGAGTAATCAAGAAAGAGGGAGGGATATAAGAGAGGAAAAAGAAAAAAAACATTGGTAGTTCCAGCTGAAATACCAAAAGAAGGGAGGATTTCAGGGTCTTCATAATTCCCATCAGCTTTTCAAAAGAACGCTCAGCTATAGTAATCTCTCTATAGGTTAATAGAGCTATAAATCACCTATTCTCCTCTATCTAGCTCTTATGTATATATTATATTATTATTTCTTTATTTCTTTATTTCTTTATGGCAGCTAGATATCGCAATCATCTAGAAAGGAGTAGGTACGTGTTAGTATGCGTTATAATAGCGGGACGTCCGGACGCGATGAAGGCACCCCACTCTCTTAGAAACCTTTGAGGGTTATAGCAAAGAGTAAAAAGATCTGCCTCTAGGTACTATTAGGAAGAGCAGGAGCCCGGTGGGGATTATAAAGATAGTAAATAACATAATACTACCCACAAACAGAAAGGAATAATAAAAGTAAGCTCAAAAGATGCGCGTCGCAATTTACAGATCTAATTAGAAAGAATGGGAAGAATTAGGCTTCAAATAAAAGAGATATCGTGGAAATCATATATAGGATTATTAAGGTATAAGCCCCCTTGAGGCCGAAAAAAAAGACTGTGGATGATAGTGCCCCCCAGAACGTCCCCTCCCCGCATCGCAGTCTTCCGTTTTAGACCCCATTGACAGTGGGCCTGCTGACTGAACAGCCAAGCCATCCTGTCCCATCCCAGTATCTAAACCTATATACCTCCGCGCAGTCTAAAGGCATCTAGAAGTTTATTAACCCTAATAGACCAGACTCTAGTAAGCCCTTAGATGCTCTTAAGCCTACTCTAACTATTTAGGAGTTTATTACTAAGCGTGAGGTATACCTTTAGGCTTAGTACTAAGTTAATCTCACTAAGTATAAGGCATTTAGTAAAGCTTCTATTACCTCTACTACTAAAGGAGGCTCTTAGATACTTCTAACTATAGAGAGTAATAATAATATTAAGCCCTCTCTCTCTTACTAACTTTAGGAGAGCTCTCAAAAGGCCCCCCTTACTACTACTCTAGGAGGTAGGGCGCTTATGAGGCTAACTCCGCTAGGCCCCATAATATAGGCTACTATCTGAGAAGAGTAGAGCGACGCTCTTAAATTCTACTTTACTAATAGTATAATCCTCACCTTATAGGTTGCGTTATACTAAGCCTTTTAGTGGGTTATTTTCTAAATAGTTAACTTAACTTACTTTAAGAGCGTGGGAATTAAGCTAAATACCTCAGATAAGTAATAGCTAAGCCTTTAGAACCTTATTTACTATCTTAAGTAGTACTTAGGCTACTCTAATGAGGGTATTAAGAAATAAATATACTATAATTATAAGGAGATTCTAAAGTATACTAAGTATATAATAAGGCTATCTAAGTAGTTTAAGGAGTAGTACTATCTCTATAGTCTCACTAAGAGTTAGTAAATCCCTAAGGCGTAGGGGAGTTATAATAAGTGCCTATTTCTTAAAGCTATCTACTACTATATTACTCCTATTTAGGCTTAATATTAGCTAGACCTTATTATATAAGTAGATAAGATTAGTATA
>JAXCEF010000556.1:0-31512 GCA_037178605.1 Colletotrichum euphorbiae | reverse complement strand
TCTCTAAGCTACGCGACCTCCTATATAGTATGAACTAGTTTATAGCCCTTAACCTTAAGGGAGCTTATAACCTTATCCGCATTAAGGAAGGTAAAGAATAGAAAATAGCTTTTAGAACATAACGCAGACACTTTGAGATACTTATAATACCTTTCAGACTTACTAACGCCCCTGCAACGTTCCAGACTATAATTAATAAAACACTCCAATAATACCTCAATAAGTTTATCATAATATACCTCAATAACATCCTCATCTTCTCCAAAACATTAGAAGAACATAAGGAGCACATGCACGAAGTACTATAAAGGCTACAAGAAGCAAAACTCCTAGTTAAGCTAGCAAAAAGCAAATTCTACTAATAAGAAGTCAAATTCCTTAGATTCACCATTACCCCAGGAATTATTTAGATATCTAAAGATAAAATCAAGGCAGTCTATAACTAGCCTACACCCACTTATATTAAGGATATATAATTATTCCTCAGATTCATTAACTTCTACTAAAGATTCATCAGAAACTACGCCAAAACAAGCCGACAACTCCAGGACTTAACCCAGAAAGACAATATATTCTAATAGACCAAAGAGCACCAAAACAACTTCAAAAAGATCAAGCAACACATAGAGGAAGATATTATCCTATCTATACCTAATCCTAATAAACCATTCGAATTAGAAACCAACGCCTCAGATTTCGCCATAAGCGCACAACTCAGATAACGAGATAATAAGAATCAACTACAACTAGTTACCTTTATATCAAAAAAATTCAGCAGACCTAAACTCAACTACCAAATATACAACAAGAAACTTATAGCAATTATCAAAATATTTAAAGAATAGAGACCACAACTATTAGGAACAAAATATCTAGTTAAAATATATATAAACCATAAGAATCTTTCTTATTTTATAACCTCAAAAGCACTCAATAAATAATAAATCAGATAGTTGGAATTCCTATCCAAATTCAACTTTAAGATTAACTATAAGAAAGGAAACAAAAACAGCAGAGCTGACGCTCTCAGCCGCCAATCAGACCACAACATCCCAGTACCAGAGGAAACTTAAGTTATCTTAAAACAAAATAAGAACAGAAACCTTATACTAGCAACGAGACTCTTAATAATAGCTAGGAAGGTTAATACCAGCTCAACTAAATAAATAACCCCTAAAACTATTAGGGAAATATACTTAGCCCCAGCATATAGACACTAAAGCGTTACTAAGACATAGAAACGCATCTAGCAACACTACAATAAAACTACTACACAACAGGAAGTAGCAAATACTATTAAAAACTGCGAAATTTGCACTAAAAGCAAACCCAGCTAACATCAACCCTATAGGAAAATTCAACTACTACTAGTACTAGAAGCAGCATAGCAATCTATATCTCTAGACTTTATTATCAAATTACTAAAGTCAAAAGAACTAATAACTAATACTAAGTATAACAGTATTTTAGTTATTATAGACTAACTCACGAAATACGCCTACTTTATCCTATATATAGAATTAAGCACTATAGAAGACCTTAGTTATATATTTCTAAAAACCATCATCAGCCAACACGGCATACCAATAGAAATTATGTTAGATAGAGATAAACTATTTACTTTAAAGTTCTGGAGATCCCTGATCTTATAGCTTAGATCTAATTATAAACTCTTAACCGCTTTTTACCTGCAAACTAATAGATAAACTAAATAAATTAACTAAATCCTTAAGATCTACTTACGCTATTACGTTAATTATAAATAAGATAATTAGATATTGCTACTACTAATGGCCTAATTCGCCTATAATAGTGCAGTAGGAGAAAGTATAAAAGAATTACTATTCTATCTTAACTACGGATTTAACCCCACTGCATATGGAGAACCACAACAGGGCCCAGCAGCACTTAAAGCTATAGCAGATATCAAGAGAATTCGGGAAATCTAATAAAACCTTCCTAAGAACCTCAAATTCGTGCGCAAACAAATATACAAATACGCTAACAAGAAAAGAGTTAAGGGACCAACTCTAAAGGAGGGAGATAGCATCTACCTCACCCAATAAAACATCAAAACCAAATACCTAAGCAACAAATTAAACTATAAAAAACTTAGACTATTTCAAATTAATAAAAAACTATTAGATATTAGCTATAAACTCTTACTACTAGATACCATAAGGTGCTATCTAATCTTTTACATTTTACTTCTCAAACTAGTACTATAAGGATTATAAATAAATAACCTTATTATTGTGGAATTAAATAAACCGGAATATAAAATCAAACAAATCATCAACCACATTAAAAATAAAAATAAAACCTAATACCTCATTAAATAGAAAGGTTATAGATATGAGGATAACAGATAGGAACTAACTATAAACCTCAAACACGCGCAAGATTAACTCTGCATATACTAGGAATAACAAAAAACAAATAAACCACAAACAGCATCCACACCTAAGGGAACATGCAGAAATAAGACCCAATTTATCTAACCCCAACTAATAATCAGACCACTATAATAAGACTAACCGCGAGATTCTAATCTATTTATATAACTAGGGATACTAGCGAACTAGGACGCCTCACCTAATAAAAAGTTTGGGGTGCTAGGATTCTAATCCCCTAGGACTATATCTAAATCTACTATACTAAAACCCCCCATTAATTACGCTTTATGGACTAAAGGAAGCTTAACAGAAGAACCCCCCAACCCTTCATCCTCCGCAGCCACTACAGAAGTCTCTTTATAACCCTTCTTAAAAACCATCCTCTTAGCCTTACGAATGCGATCCAGCTTCATAAGCGTCTCATTTACTTCAGCCTACGCCTTCTGCAGCGCTTCCATTCTCCTTTAAAACAATTCCTCTATCTCCTCCTCTTTATTATCCAGACGCTAAGACTTAACTATTAGGCGTTCTACTATAAAAATAAATTAGCAATAGAATAATAAATAAAAGATATTATAAATATTAATAGATCGTATTATTAGAAGTATTATATAAACGACGGGTGCTACTAATGGCAATATACTCGCTACAAACCAAGGACCCAGGCAATATCTTATAACGCAGGCCCTTAGAACAACAATAACAGCAAGGTATAACTTTAAAACCGTTCTCCGCAATATTCAAAGAACAACAATAACAACAAAGCGTGGAGATTATAGGATTTTTGGGAACATAACCTAATATAGTATTAGTATTATAAGTAAATCAGGATGTATAATTAATAGGTCCCTAACCTAGGACTAATAACCTACTTATATTAGGTCTTGAGGATAAGACCTTTAGAAGGGAGACCTGATATTACGACCTATTATATAAGGATAATAACTAACTAAACCACCTAGGCATTAGATAGCTAGGGCAGGATATTTATACTATAGGATCACGGGAATATTAAGATGCCTATAGTATAGAAGAACTATAGTATAAGTTATATAACAATAAGATAAGACTAAGCGTATAATAAGAACTACTGAGCGCTTACCTGTAACTACTAAGTGCTTACTTGTAGTTACTAAGTAATTACTAGTACCTAATTGGTAATTAGTAATGAGGGTAAAAAGAACTATTTGGGACTTATATATAGTACGGACTTAGGACTCCTAAGAACAGACTTCTATAGCTCTTCAGCAATTAACTTCATAATTACCCCAATAGGTACTCTCAGCTTTATCTTATACTATAATCCCTTTATGAGAACTATAACTAATCACCATACTCCTAGAACCCCAAGATTTATTTAGCAACACAGTATAGCAAGACCACACTATCAACCTAGCGTCATCCCTCAGCTTCTGTTAGCAGAACCCTACCGTCGGATAGCTGACCGTAACATATACCTTCTTCTCCTCTGCATATCGGGTTATTATAGTATCATAGAACTTTATCTCCTTCTCTTTAAAGTTGCAAATAGTATCCTCTTTATTAGTAATGGTTACTGAGTTAGTCCAAGTGCTTAGGTAGGCCCTAATAATAAGCCTTATATCTAGAAGGTTGGGTTTTATGATAGCGTCACTAAGCGATGGCTTATTGGTCTTATTTGGATCGATATAGTGCTATAATTTGACTCTAGAGGCGCGAGCCTCCAGCTAATTAATCTATAATATCTAATCCTTCGGACTGTTTAGCTGGATCTTCGTGATGGCCTCATCGGCAGAGGGCTTGGACATATTGGGAGGTATTGTAGGCCTTTAGAGGGTGGCGAAGAGTAGGTTAGGTGTAATTTGATACGTTTCCAGTCGCGATAGCTTCAAAATCGGGTAACAATGCGTATGAGACTCTTAATTATTGGACCTCTATGCGTTAATTGGGTAAAAATCGGTACATGTATTTCGTTCGTTCTCAGGTATTAAGGTCTCCAACAAAATCTCTACTAGATATAGGTACCCACAATCTAGCTATCAGTCGGGACGGATTTCGGGTCAAATCGGCATACGCCCGTCGGCGTACGCCCAGTTCGACAGTTGTGGTCTCAAGTATGGCCGAGCACTTTGTCGCGATTTCGAACAGCTGCTCGGGCGTCCACCTGGGCTTGTTCGTGCTCGAGCCGATGTCCCTGCCTCCGACCGCGTGGTAGTTCTTGCCGACGCTCATGGGCACCAAGATTCATCAACTTCTTACAAGGAGAAAATTTAGGATAGAAGAATATAATATCCAGTGAAAGTCTGAAGCGAGGTGAAGAATACTGACGATAAACCATTGTCTTCTACGAGACGTTGGACAATAAGCCGCTTCCGTATCCGTGAGAAGCTAAGTAGACATTCGAACAACAGATAATTCCGGGTACCCCCTACGCAAAAGAGTGAGAAGCTACGGCTACCGCAAGATACATATTCGGCGCCACGATGCATGGATACATCAAGGCAAGCCGGACCAAGGATTCAACCATCTCGTTCCTTTGAGCCTCGGATTTCAAAATTTCGTATCCTGATCACATGGCTAACTGTGAATGCAAATCAAACGCGGAATCTTGGAATGCTACTCAGATAGTTGTCAAAACGTAGGACAAGAGGCCGTCATCACAAGAACTCAGCCACGCGGTCTGAACGAGATCCCGCCGCGCTACGACAACCTATTTCGCATAAAACTTGGTTCTGATTATGTCAGCTCGATGCACCCGCCTGCGCGAAATATGCTCGGTTGTCTTGAGCTACTGGGAGGCTATCTCCACATAGTTTGATCCCTTACCCGGCTGCCCCCACGCTAGTAGTGAAGATACTATAGAGTCGCTAGAAGACTCCAAAGTTCTATTATAAGTTGAGCTAATTATTATATAAGGCGCTAATAGGTCTCTGGGGTCTTATGCCATAAATATATTAAGAGGATTATAGGGCATATGGGATTTAAGGAATTTCCCTAGTAGCTCCTTGCCCCTAACTAATTTATTTATTCTCTCGACTAGGACTATATTAGATAATTTATATAGATAGAGAATAAACTAGCCCTTTGCTTATATATATCACTTAAGCTCTTTATTACTATAGTTAGTTAGTTTATTATTAGAGTATCTAATACTAAAGAGTTCTATAGCCTTTATAAGGTAGTTATTAATAGTAATATAAACCCTACTAGAATAGCCTCTTACTTTAAAGTAATCTTTGAGGAGACTATAAATTGAGGTTGTTAAGTCTAAAGGACCTAGTAGTTAAAGACTAGAAAGATTAATCTACTTGAATTAGGTCTAATATAGTATCTTGAAGTTAATAATAGCTATAAAAAAGAGAGATATACTTCTCTCTATATAATATTCTCGCCTTAATAAAAGCTATAGGGAGATATTTAAGTTATAATACTAAATTATATATAAAGAGAGTATATTAAATTCATATTATAATAAGTAGTACTAAACACCCCTTTCTTTAATAAATCGCTATAGAATAGAAATTACTATTTATATATTTCTCTACGCACTCATAGGTTTCACTATAGTGCTTCTTATAGCTGCTAGAATAGCGAAGTCTTAGATATTATTAGCTTAATAATATAAGATTCTCCCTTTATATTAATATCTAATTATAATATCTTTTAATATAGTAATTTATTTCTAGCGTGTATTATTAGCATTATAAGTCAAGTTAAGCAGATTATAAACCTATATAATAGTATAGAGCTAAGCTCTTCTGCTATAAAGTAGTCTTAACTAGTTCTAGAGAGAATTAAGTAACTCTATAGCAAGCTAGCCTTAGTGAGGGCCCTCTCCCAGGAAGTCTGCAACTATATTGAAAATCGTGAGGCAGTCTGCTTTAGTATAGGTGGGAGTGAGTAAGGCTGCCTCAGAGAAACTAGTAATATAGAGTTATTTATAGTTATAAAGAGACCTAGAAAACATAGTCTATAGACTCAAGTTACTATATAAGACTATATAGTATATATATAATAGCAAAATAACTTTAAGTAGGCTTCTTAGAAGCTATCGCATAGCAGCATAGCGTTCCCTAATTATTTATCTATTTTCTTTGCTAAAGTTAGTAATATCTCATAAGGTATAAATATTTTCTAAGTAGGGTAATAGCGGGTATACTATATCCTCTACTAATATAAGGGCGTAATCTTATAGGAATAGCGCGGAATATATTTAAAGTAATAACTAGAGAAGCTTAATCCGCTTTTATAACCTATCTCTATTTATAATAGGGTAGGCCTTCACAACGTGAAGCTGGTAGGTTCTAGTATTTAAAGCAAGAATCTTCTTCACCCCTATCTAACTAGGAATTTTATAATCCTTGAGGTAATATATATATAATAAGCCTAAACCCCCACTAAGCTAGTTTATTATAGCAATAGTTATTACTTAGGATATATTATTAACTTTTAATAAGATAGTATTATAATTTAGCTAAAGATCTCTAAAGCGTGCTATATTTAGGTATTAATATTATATAAAGAGCAAAAAGGGCGGATTACTTAAATATATCTCGCTTTCTATTTCTAGGTTAAGTGCTATTAGGCTATTCTCTCCTTAGAGATAATCTCCATTCACCTACATACTATTTTGAGATATTAAAGACGACCTATTAGTCTTTATAAATACTAATAGCAAAATAGTATCTATTAACCTAGCTAAATTTAGGCCTAAAAACGATATTATTCAATATCTTCTAGCGGCCGGCTAGGAAGCTATTAGGTATATTAGCGCGCAGCTTCTCATGGAGATTCTTTAGGCCTGAGAATAGAAGAACTCCGCCAGTTAGTCCAACTTCGGGGCCAGGAGTAGAAGATAACTCCTTAGAAGTGCCATAAATCTCAAATTAGTGAATCCTACAGAGCCATCCCTACAGTATTTCTTTCAATATTATATTAAAGATAAGAGGATTAGGAATACGCACTTAAATAACATATTAATCCTCAAGAGCATCAGCAACTTTCCAAGGGTTTAGTAATATTACTTCTATAATAAAAATAGACAATAGAATTACTAATATGGACGAGGAACTAACTAGCCTCCAGTAAAGTACTGCTCGCCTACTTATCATTCAGGCGCATTAACTCCAGTTTTATTTCAGCACGTTTTTAAGCCTGTCGTTTGCCGCTTATTAGCGCCCCCTGCAGCTAGGGTGCATTCTCTACCCACCTTACCTTAAATATAGATACTATAGCAATATTTCTCAACTACCTGAGGGGTATATACATAACGTGTACCCGCAGAACGACGTTACACACGCGCCACTATCAGAAGTCCAAAGCAATGAGGTGCTAACTAAGTAACGCAACACAATAACGCCAAAGCTCACCTCATTTCTTATTCACATTATGAATTTCCTTATTACATTACTTTTATTTGCTTGCCGCCCCTTTTATTTCTACTATAGAAAACAACCCACATAATAGAATATCTAAGCAACTCCAATATAGAAACAATTGAAGATACAAACATAGAACAACATTTCATTCCAGCCGAGCAATTCATTCCTCAAAACCCTCATTTTCATCCTCCACTGCTTTAAGACCTATACAGTCAAAGTCCTAATTATTCTATCTAGCTATTAACCCGCACTTTTAAGTCCAGTTAGAGCAGCAGCAGGCAACATAGCCTCCGCTTATAAGCAAAAAAAAACTTATTTTCCTAATTAATATCATACTAATTACTACTATACTATTACGATACAATATTTAGCTAACTCTAGTTAATAGTCCCTAGGTACTAATACAGGAATTAGTATTAAGATTACTAGTATAGTTAAGTAGAAGAAAGTTCTATTTTCAAGAAGAAACCCTAACTTAGAATAGAACTAGGAGGTTAAAACTACTAAAACCTACTATTACTTAACTAATATAGTAGAGGTCTCTACTTTTAATAAGTAGTTTATATCCTAAGTCTTAGTAACTAAATAGCTAAGAGGCAGAAGCTTCAGATAGGAGCCTAGATATTACTTAATTATTCCTTCACATAATATATAATAAGGTACTTAACATAAATTTAGTTAGTACTTATATAAAGCGATACTAGAGAACTTAATAAAGCTTGAAGTATAGGCGTTCCTATAAGTTACTAGGCGAAAAAAAACTTCGTATATATAGAGTATATTACTTTAATTACACCTAATATATTTAACTTATTAAGTTAATATATATAAAGGTATTTAATATCTATACTTTATAAGCTATACCTAGCAGACTATAAAAGGGCGTAGCAAACTAAGTTTTAACTTAGGCTAGAGTACCAAGCTAAGAAATAGGTATAGAGATTTAGTACTCCCACTACTATAAAGCGGCCTACAGTTAGCTATCTCCTAGCAGACTTATCCAGACTGCGCTAGCCAAGGATAACCAGGATAACGTCGAGGGTAGCAAGCCTGCTCCTATTAACACAGTTTGCTGCAAAACTTTGCGCGCCTTGCGTACCTTATGCATCTTGCGGGTGACGTACTAAGTCAATAACCCTCCAGGCAGGAGTTATCTTTAATAGTAGAGGCTGCTCTAGACTTCTAAGAGCTGGGGGGGTAAAGGAGATTAATCTCTATATAGTAGTATAGCTTCTAGAAGCTAACCTTAACTTTAAGATTACTATATACTTATATTAACTTCTCATAAGCTAGGCAGTATTAGTTCTACTCGCTAGGCTGGGTTGGACTAATTACTCTTGGGGCGAGGCGTATGGCGGCATTAATAGGATTTTTGAGATCCTCCTAAAAAAAAAAGTAGTCCCTATTAGCTAGCAGCTTTGTGAGCTTCACTATGCTATTTCCGGCTTAGCGGTTATTTTGGATGCACTATACCTAAAGTAGCTAAGCTGGGCTAGTAAAGCTATTATACCTTATTTAAGTGGATTATGGTTTATAGTATTGAGGCAGATTTTCCTAATACTTATATAATTAATAATTTTAAACATTTTAAAATATATTAATTAGTACTTCTAATTACGCTCTAAGATGCCCACGCATGCTATGTTATTTGGCTAGCAGTATGGATAGTCTTATTTATTTGGGAAATAACCTGGTAGGCTTACTAGCGGGAAACTACTTTCTTGCTTAAGCTGCGGCGTACCCGTTAATTCCTCGCGAGGACCTCTCAGCTTGGTGCTGCAGATAACTACTGTATATGCCGTCTTGGGGTGTTGAACTCGGTATTGATTTCCTTACCTGGAAGGGCGTTGCAATTAGCCTGCACGCTAAGGGCTAGTCCCCGCTAAGTCCCCCCCCCTATTTACTACTTAAACCTATCTATACAGCTACTCTACTAGCTAAGGAGGTAGGGGTAAACTAGCTCGCTATATCTTGCAAATAGATATTTACTATATAGAAAGAGCATTCACTATATGTATTGAGCGTATAGAGCTTTTATAAGATTTTTCAATCGTCTTTCAAATCCTTGCCTCAACTATTTAAAAATGAAAGCAGCATGTTGACGAATTTATAGCTCCCTAATAGTAGCGATTTGCTTCTACTGCTCAATCCTTCTCAGTATAGCTTTGAGCCTAGTACCCTTCGTTCAGCTTTATTATTTAGCTTATTTCTTGAAGTTTTTTAATATAGATCCCTCTATACTCTTATCTTTAATAACTTTTATTGCTGTATAAATCTAGAAAATAATGGCGCATAATCTTATTACAGCACTTAATTCAGGAACTTATAACGCTATAATCCTCTAATAAGACGTTTTAATATTGCAGCTAATAAGGAAGTTAGATTCTCTTAATTTAGTACTTAGAGTAGGACTTCTAAAAATACTACTAACTATCTATTAGGTTATAATTATCCTCTAGTATTTTTAACTTAGACTAGTAGTAAATATAATTATCTTAATGGTAGTTCTATTTTTCTATAGTAGTATTTAGGTATTTATTCTAGGCCCTCTATATATAAAGTATTAAGATACTAAAAGATAGAGAACTAAGATATTGTATGTTCTCCCTCTCTTTAGTAGATAGAAGACTAAGAATAGTAGAGAGGAAAGCGAGAATAAGTATTTCAAGCTATATACTTAAAAGACCTATAAGCGTGCTTAGGCTCATCTGTTATAGGCCCTGATATTATAGAGAAGTTTCCGACTTATGCTCGCCGTTTATATTTTATATACTTTTATGTAGTATGACTCTATAGGACTCTCGATAGTAATGATGCATGGCTATTATTAGATTAATTCTCTAGATAATAATTATAAAAAGATAGTATAGAGCTTGCTAAAAGCGGTGAAAATTCTGTGCTAGATGAATGCTACTAATGGAATGTGGATGTACTTCAAAAAGGGCAGCATAAGTGCGTTTGAAGCATTTTGGAGGATCGACGAGCTTTAGAGAAGATGGGAAGAAGATAGCCAGGAGACCACTTTAGAGCAGATCCCTAAAGTTGAGGTTATATCTATTCAGGGGAAAGGAGATAGCTATAGAACCTTTTGGCTAATATCTAGCTACCTATAGGTTCCTTGCTAATAATAGATAGTAGTAGCGTCAAACTTAACTAGTGTGGTTCCAGAGCAATACGAGAGATACTATAAGTCACAGGATATAGATTCTTTTTATATAAAAGCGCAAATAACCCCTATTTAACTTAACTCTTAATTAAAAGACTAGTGATAGCCTAAATATTAATAGATCATTTATTAAGTCCCCTTTCTAAGTATTCTAGTTATATATCTCCTGCTGTTTATAGGCGCAAATATTGCGCTAGTCCTATATGAAAATGATCTAGCTCTTCCTCTATAAATAGTAGATATTCTGGACTTAAGTTAATATTACTTATAGCAAGAAAGTAGATAAGTCCTAGGTATAATCTATAAAGCTTTAATAGCTAGTAACTAAGTTTGAGTTGCTAATAAAGTTTATTTTGATTATATTTATTATTTTTGTAGTTCTTTAGGGTTAGAATTCTATTAATCTCAGCTAGGTCTATTCTTTGTCTTGCTAATTATGCCCGGGTGCTATTAAGCAGCCCAGCTATCCGGGTTAGCCTGTAGTACTAATAGATCTTTATAAACCTGACTGCGCGCTCATATGTATCTACAAAAAGGCTGATTTGGGATACTAACTTATATGTATCTAAGCTTTCTTCTTATTTAGTAAGGTAAGAGTGCTTAAGGGCCCTATTATTAGATATCGCTATTTATATAATATGCTGAATTGTTTTGTGGCTTATGAGCTGCTCCTTTAGTATACTTAAGTCTATTTTTGATGTTCTAGCTTTCTTAGGCGGGTATAGTATAGAAGAATACTATATAGATCTTTTAATAGAAGGCGCTGATTCTTAGTTGCTATTAATAGACCCCTTATAGAGCATCGCTTGCTAAATAAACCTAATCGCCTTTTTTAAGGTATCTTATGACTCTTATTAACTAGCCTGGCTTATGAGGCTTTCTAGCTAAGTCCTAAGAATACCTAAAGGTGTGAACTTCGCGATATCTAGGAGGAAGTCTAGTAGCTAATATTCCTCTAGGAGATAGTGCTTATTATTAATATGATATAGTAGCTTTTTTAATAGTTAAGCGTAGAAAGGATAGGCTTAATAACTATGCTCTTTAGTAAGGTAGCTCTATACTTCTAACTTAGCAATAGCTTAGCTATATTTAGAATAAGCTTTAGCCTAGTAGCTTTCTTTATAAAGGTTCTTCTGCACTTCTTTAGGGAATAATTTAGTATAAAACTAATATTTAACCTAATTATATATTTCTATTATATATTTATTTATACTATTCTCAGTTTGAGGATATTAATATATGAGGTATAGCTTTATCTACAGATAGGTATTCCAAAAGTAGCTAGGTAATTCCACTAATATAAAGTCTTTATTATATAAAAGATAGAGAAGAAGGGCATATATATCTTAAAGATATTACTAATACTATATTTCTAGTATTAGCTTATTATATAGGGTATATACTATATAATAATTAAAATGCTCTAGGAGGGCGTCCTCATTAGGTTCTAGTAACTTATAGATATTATAAATAATCTCGTTATGCTTAAATTAGAGATAAGTAGCGAGGCGATCTTTCTTATAGTCTAGTATATATGCTGGGCACGGCTTAAGAGAGTGTTTCTTAAGTATATATATGATATTAAAACCCCTATTTAAAGGGTATAATAAGTAAGTTTAAAGCTTGTGATCCTTAATCATATAGTTATTAATAAGACCTTTATTTATAATAACCTCTCTATAGAGACTATATTTAACTAGGTGCTACTCTTTATAGTGCTCCTAAAAGCTAGTTAAAGATATCTCCTATTAGTTATAACCTTAGTATAGATAGAAGCCATGCTTATCCTTTAAATACTATAGTATAGTTTTATTAAAAATTATCTCTATATATATGAGATATGCTAATGTAGGATATATAGTTATAATGTGAACTGCTAGCTTATTACTAAGATTATAGCTTAGGTAGTAATTAAGATAATATATAGTTTATATATAATTAAATAATAGGGCTTTAACTAAGTTGCATAAGGGACATACATACTACTTAGTTATATAAGTATTATAGGTATTAGAAATTATAGCTAAGCTGTAGAAGTAGTAGACTTATAAGCCTGGGATAGTTTCCGCTAGATATATTTAGCAGCTATCTTAATAGTTGATCTCTAGATGCGCAGAGAGATTATGCCTGTGGATAACAACTAGATATATTCTGCACTACCTAAGGGAAGGTGGAAGATGCTGTGGAATCTCAAATAACAGGTTCTTGTTGGAATAGAAAGTTTGCGGGAATGATTTGAACCTCTCGAGCTTCGCATAAGCAGCAGTACCGAGGTCTAAGACGTCTAAGAGAAAGGCCTGGGCGTTTTCAACTTGCTACATCTGCGGCCAGCGGATATCTAATATTCCGTGACGCTAATTCTGTTTTATATCGGGATGGCATACGAAAGCTGCTTTCCTGAATGCCTTCTCTACTTTCTTAGCATCTAGATTTCCATAGGGAAGACCGAGTGTATCAAAGGGGCTGAAGAGCCACTCCCACTCAGACTTAACAACTATTATTCTATATTTTTTTGTGTTAGAAGATTCTAATAAATAAAGAAGGACGCACACTATACCTTGTGGAAAAGATTCGTCACATCTTTGAGGAACCAACAAGTTCATGATGCCTTGGGGACCAACGGTTATTTAAATAGGAACGCAACTTCAGCTCAGGCGCACGGGCCACAGTAACTAGGAAAACCACTGAGGCCCATGCACCTACCATAATAAGTGAGGTAGGTATTTCAAGGTGAGTCCTCTGAGGTGCCTTATTACTGCGCCGCGTTTTTAAGTGTTGATTTCTTAATAGGGGCAGAATAGTGACCTATTAAAAACGTATGCGTGAAATAAGGCCTATGAGTTACTATAAACATATATAGGCTCTCTTAATGCCTCCTCCCCAAAAGCGCAACCCACATATTATTATCTTAGCGCCCTCCTATCCCCTTTTTTTCTAACCTAAGATTTAGTCTGCTTTAAGAATTAATAAACTTCCCCCTCAAAACTTCGCTAAAACTCTATAGAAGCTCTAAAGTGCTTGATTATATGTTTCTAGAGCTGCAGCTCAGTATATTTAGGCGTTAACTCTATAGCTAGTTAGACTAAAATTATAATAAAAAACGTCTGATATAACTTGCTCTTTATTACCCTTTGCATTTACTAACGGAATTCCTCACAGGGTTCCTTGCTTATAATATCCTAGTGTGAATGGAAGATACTATATCCTAAGATAGAGGTGGCTTTTTTAGTAGCTTTGATATCTCTAGCTATTGCGCTAACTATTATGCAATTTAGACGAGGAGATTACAAACTTTTCCGTTTAAGTTCCATAGAGCAAGCGGCCTGAGAGGTTAGATAGAGCATTTATTATAGCTTGAAGTGAGTCATATAGAGACAGTTTAATGTTGCTCTCCGACATATAAGTCCCAGGGGCTCCTAGGCATATCAGGGCTAATGGATCAAGACAAGTTGTACTAGAACACCATTCTGCAACCATCTCTAAGTGTTTATCATAGTTCAATATGCATTACCCGCCTCCAGCGTCTATTATCTGTTATTGGGCGCAGCTGGAACTAGGATATACCGGCATAATTCAAAGCTCGATATCGTCCTTGTTATTAGAGCTTCGAGCTCCAATCAACAGCCATGCCCCTTTTATCTGTAGATATGTTTCATCCAGGATATATCACCTGCTGCTGCAGGCGTTGCACTAGACGCCATGGGGTATGATGGCGTTACAACATGATAAATATGCCAATCCATCAAAGCTCTAGCAGAATATGCCTTATATAAAGCATTAACAAGGCTGCAAAGCTCGAATTGCTCGGCCATCAAAGCCTCCTGCAACAACAATAACGATTAATTATCTACCGCGCCGCTCTTGTTAATAATTCTCATTGTGGTCGTCTGTCAATGCAATAAGCATGAGCAATACGAGACATTTCGACAGTGAGGCCATCCGAGAGTTTTCTCACTCTCTTCCTCCGTTTCTCACTTCTTGCTTTCTCACTTCTTGCTAGGGAATCAGCATAAAGACAAGATTTTCAGCACAGTACGCGCGGGACTTCGCGCAGATATCCCGATAATGTCCACCACAGCCCGGTTAATTAGTGTGGATCTCTCCATATATAAGAGTGCAGTCAAAAGGGGTTTCAAAAAGTTATTGCGTAAGGCAGGGAAAAAGCCTGTAGCTATGACCACCAATGAGATTAATACATCCGTACTCGGGCCATTGGTAGAACGAAATGAAGTTTAATATCCGCCTGACGAGCACTTTATGGCTCTAGCTCGTAGTAAATGAGGCTGCTTTCCTATGGGTGCACAAGCTATATTGCGGCCTTTTTGCTTCGCCAAAACGGCCTACCAGAATGTCCGCGATGGGAAGTTTGTGGCGGTAGTAGTAGCTACCTATGTAAGGTCGATTAAACGCGATTCCCAACCGCATCATTTTCATCATCTAAGTGAGTCGCAGCATTAATACCCCTCGAGTGGATTGGTTATGTCGTTCTAGTATGAACATCGGTTGGTGAGGAATAGGGGTAACAAATATATGCTGCAAGTGACCTATAATATTAGGCTTTTCACAGTTAGGCGTAAAAGTGCGAGAATGCCCCCATAGTACTAGGAAGTACTTGTCCCCAATGTGGATATACATGCTATTTATAAGGACCTAGGATATGATGAGTTTTTAATAATTGCACCCTACTGCTAAGCAGGGTATACCCCAGCATAGCGTCAGTCTAACCATAATCTACTTATTAGAAAGATAGAGAAATCAAGAACAGATCGATGGCAGGCTTCCGTTTACTGTCCCATTATAGCCACGTCTAGGCACTTCGTTGGACGTGGATGTTCATAGTCGTGGATCTGAAGACCCTTTAGGGCAAGGGTGTGTTCGCGAGCCATCCATCCTGGAATCCTTACGCTCGTTCTATTTTGACTGGCCCTGCTGGCTCCAACCTGACTACCCTAGGTGCGAATTGTCGATAAGTAAACAGAAAGAATCGATCTACATATATAAAAGCAAGCAACATAACAGGGCGCTCCCATACATATCACCCCATTTTTCTTGCACACGTTCAAAAGGCGCTCCATTCCAAACTCATCCAACGCCATACAGTCGCAGAAGGCCCTTATCCAACCAGAGGAGGCTCCTCGCCAGGCTCAAGACCAAAGATCCAGCATCTCATATATCTCAGAAACCAGCTCAGCCGCCCAGTCGCTGCCGCCTGACATTTTTGCAGGGCACAATAGTCAAAGTCCGCGCCAGCTGGTTTATATCACAAGTAGAAAACCACTTCCTTCCAAATAACTAACCAAGCTATATAATCTTAAGCAGAAGAAGCGCAAACATAGTAAGGATGAGGCAAACTTAGGCCACACTTCTAGTACACTCCACCCATTCTTTAACATTTTGATATCTCATCTAACACATATCTAGAAAAGAATGGAACCTCAGACTGGGATGAGATAAGACAAAAAAGTATCAACACTTCAAAAGTCGTTCCACCTATCAATGAGTTTAGGCATATGCCAACCAACCTAGGTCCTATCAACAAGACACCTTACAATAGATGCCTTCGCTCCGCTCTCAGTAGAAGGGGCACAGCTATCTACCGAGATCTCATATCCAACAGTCCCCATTACAGCAAAACGTTCGTAAGCTATTCCGCCTGTGCTAGCTCGGCCCATCACGTCATCTACAAACCTGTTCAGCCGCTAGTAGCCTCCTTCACTGAGCGCTTTATGCGCTTGCTTCAGACAGCGGGGTCATCGAAATGGGTATGTCAGAATCTGGTGCATACAAACTTCAACGATAGTTAACCCGTGGCACGCAGGACATCGACCGCTGGCGCGCTGCTATGCGCTGCGCTATAGCCCTGGCGGAGGAGGGAGCCGATCCTCATAAGGCTGGCGATTCCCCTACAATATCTGCTGGAGTCTCCAACGCTGCCGCGCCCTCAGAACACACGCATAAGGATGGCAGCAACGAGACCAATGCCCTAATTGACAGCAAGGAAGCAGAAAAGAACGGAGTTCCCCCTGTCCCCGCCGCGATAAGGGACGTCTTGTTGACCGTTCTGCGGCAATATGAGGATTCATGGTTATAAGCACTCCGTGCAAAGCAAGCTTAAGGTTAAGGTTATATGGTTGATAGGAGTTGCCTAGAACTTTTTGAAGTTTGCAGCATAAATACAGAATGGCGAGTTGACTGCTTTGACTAGCATATGTTTTCATATCCGACGTGTGAGGCATAATTAACTACTATTAGGCCATCTTATCTTTTGCCTTACGCCAGAATGCCTTGGCCTCATTTTCAGTTTCATACCTCATATTTGACCTTTAAGCAACATGTTTTCTAAACCTGCTTTAAGCGCGCCTATCTACCGAGAGATGAGGTTATTGCCTATATGTAGAAAAGCGCCCTGAATTCCTAAGCTAAGGGTGATAGGTTCCTGCTAGCTCCAGCATGCAGTAGCTTTGCGATTGCTAATAGTAGAATCTAAATACTATACCAAACTAGAATATCTCCCCGTGATTTGGTTAGGTCTGCTCTCCCAGATGCTCCTACTAGCATTCCCAGTACTTCCCCTTCGAACCTAAGAGTGCGTTATGAGTTCCACTCTCGACGATCTCTCCTTTCTCGCCAAGCATGATCATTATGTCTGCTTGCCTGATAGATGATAGCCGGTGTCTAAACGAATCAGCATCTAGCTACTATCAATAGGTGGTTACCCACGCTATGGTAATAACGGTGCGACTTTTGAAAGTCTCCGCAATGCTTCGCTTGATGAAAACCTTTAGTTGCTGCATCTAGAGCGCTAGTACCTTCATCTATTAAGAGGATTTCTGGGCCCATGAGAAATAGCCGCGCGATTGTAATGCGCTGGACCTGACCCCCAGAAAAGTGCCTCAAAACGATTAGCTTGGAATATATGGACAGATCCTGCTGCTTACTTCCCATCTACTCTGCACGGAGTTTCATAGCCTTTCTCACGCCTGATGATGTCGTCGTGAATATAAGCTTTCCGATAGGCGGCTTCTACTTCCTCATCTGTTGCTTCCCGCTTCCCGTAGAGCACATTGTCCTTGACCGTGGTGTCGTAAACGTGAGGTTTTTGTTCGAGGACGCCAATATGACTCGCAAGACTTTGATGATATTAGTCATATTTCAAGGATTAGCAAAAACGTAATATACACATCGTGGTCAACTTCGTTGATGTTCTGCCCGTCCACCAAGACCTCGCCGCTATTAGGTATAATTTAGCCGCTCAAGAGGCCGATTATTGTTGACTTTCCCACACCTGAAGGCCTAACGAGAGCCACCTTGGTACTGCTGGGGATACTGAGGTTGAAGTTCTCGAAGCTTGCGTTGCCTCCAAGATTGAGCGTGATATCCTTAAGTTCCAATCCACCCTGTGTGACTATCAAGCCTTTCCCTTGCGTCGCTCGGGGTTTCATATCCAGAATCTCCCCTGCTTTGGCAGCATCCTGAAAACTCTTCGAGAGCTTTTCTAGGGCTTTCAATATTGCAGTTACCGGGGAGGCCACTTGGTTCCAGTATGCAAGCCACACAAAAATATCTCCAGTAGTCATATTTCCAGAGAGAACCTGGTCATATATAAGCAGTATGCCGACATACTGTCCTATGTAGTCCACTAATAGATTGCTCGCCCAGAACCAGTAAGCGTGTATGAGATATATGTCCAAGGCTTAGCCGAGCTCCTCAATTCTGCTATCATTTGCACCAACAAGGTATCCTAGCTGCCGGAAGGCAGCTGCTGTTGCTCGGCCTCTCATAGTATCTTCACGCCGCTTCTTGTGTAACTTATTGAGTGAGATTAAGACATCGTTAGCTTGGAAGAGTGCTATGACTACTCATCTGAAAATAACATATTTCATTATGAGACAAACTACAATAAGGCTGAGTATTAGTTAGTTGAATCTTGTAGCTATAACGGGAATCATAATGCAGATTATGAAAAGCCCATCAGCTGAATATTCCACCAGACCGTCGAATGAATTCT
Organism: Colletotrichum euphorbiae; assembly: GCA_037178605.1. Taxonomy (NCBI): domain Eukaryota; kingdom Fungi; phylum Ascomycota; class Sordariomycetes; order Glomerellales; family Glomerellaceae; genus Colletotrichum; species Colletotrichum euphorbiae. The sequence continues at coordinate 12,582 of JAXCEF010000556.1, read as the reverse complement.
CGACGCCCTTCGCTTTATTGACGCTGTTGATGAGCTCTTTTGGGCTTTTGGTAGTATAAAAAGAGTGGTCTGCGTTCATAATGTTGGCATATGTAGCTTTGTCGAGCGACCTTGAGCGATAGCTTCTGAGTTTTATCCATACCCATTTCTTTAGCCTGAGGAGGGTAGGACTTGAGAATTCAAGCGCGAACCAGAAGATAATAGGAAAGACGACTGAGCCCCACATCTTAGTAATTGGCAGTCGATCAATGAAGCGGCCTAAAGCGTGGGGAATCCACAGACGAACTACTTGTACACCCAAGTTGAGCACTAGTGCGAGAATGAAGCGCCCTTTCATTGCCCTGTTGTTGCTCGGCCATATAAATCGCCAGAAGATCTTGAACTGGGCGCGCGACTGTGATGATGTCTCGGCTGCTGTTTTCTGGCCAGTCTCAGCGTTGATTTCGTTAAGTTCGGGTATTGTGCTTTCGGGGTCGTCCTGAGGTACTCGTTTATACCTATGGTAGCCGCCGAACGAAGTGCTGCATTGTATACCGACGTAGGCTGAAAGCTTCCCAATAGCGAAAGCAAGATCCAACCATGCTGCGTAGTCGGAATTTCGTCGGGAAATAAAGTATGCCACGCCGATAGCATCACTGATACATCCCAAGCACCAAGCCCACTTGTAGGGTGTCCAAAGGCGCTTCGAGTCATCGCTCAGCCTATCTACCTGTAGAGTAGCTGCTATAGCAAAGAAAACAGAGTGCAAGGTAGGAAGGCTGTAGGCATTGTGGTGAAGGATGGGCAGAGTCCAGAGGAAGACCACGTTGCTCCATGCCAGAGCAAACAAAGCGCAGCCAGCCCAGATAACGCTCCGTGCTGAAGAGATTTCGGCTCCCAAGGGTGCCAATAAGGATATCAACGCAGTCAGTAGCGAGCAAAAAAGCCGCGAATAGTCAAAAATATTGTCGAGTGTTATGGTGACTGTGCTGTGTAGAAGAAAGGCTTCGTGGGTGGAGGCATATGATGGGGAATGTACGTACACAAAAGCCGCTGCATTAATGGAATTGACTTGCAGCATAGAATTTCGCCTGTAAGGCAGCCAGGAGTGATCTATATCCATGCTTCTTCCAACTCCCCTCCCCTGGTCAGGTTCCTATACACTACTGCAGCTTATTTTGCGATGCTCACAGCCTGATTTCATTAGAGACTGCGAATATATAGGCCGGGAGTGAGCAGAAGACTTCCGCGTTTTTCTGGCATATGCTGGTCGACTAATGTGTCTCTTTCCGTCTTGTCTGCAGCATCCAGCGTTCCATGAGAGCCAATCGATAGATGCTGCCTTAGAGACCCCTGCTACTGCTTCGACCTGATGAGGAGAGGGCTTCGCCTCTGAGGTAGGCAGCGGGCGTATAATAGGGGCATGTTTAGGGTCGTGAGGTACTAAGTCTCGTCAATTGATGATATGCACTCCCGCAAGTCGCCCTCCTGCGAGAGGCCCCGATCGGGTGTGGCATGGGTTTGAGTCGCATCAGAAAGACAACGTCAAGTTTGCGCCAAGAAAGCGCTGGTCTGCATAGTCCTCCCGTCCTTGCTCTAGTAAGCCCCTATCTTCAATGAGAAAGAAGATCTGGGTAATATCTAAGACTATGAGGCATCGATCTCTAATTGTTTGTATCACATTGGCTGCGACGCTCCCCACTGACAGATATTAGAGCCTGGGCTCAAGATGGCCCCAAGTGGCCTTCCCGCAGGTGTGAGTTGGCAATACGGGTCATTCTGCAGCTGAGTTTTAGAGCCTGATCCTAGGCTCGCCGACCCCGGATCTTTCGTATCATCATCTTCGCCCCAGGTTGACTCCCCGAACTAAACCATGGGTAGCAGGGCGCTATGTTTTGGCGTTTCTACATAAAGGCTGCTCGTGGAGCACGAACAGCCGGCAGCCAGTTATCCACATCATCACAAATTACTTCGCATATGATCCTACTAGGACATAGTAGGCCTCTCAATTAGCTGGGATCATGAAACTCTTCTAACGCCTATGCCTAGAAGCGTGGATAAGATTGCATAATTGGTTCTTTATGACTGCACCAGATGAGAGCACTGCGGTAGAAGTGTTTCGCTCTTTCAAATGACGCCAGCTAATGGAGGAAGAAAAGGTATGTAATATCATTATAGCAAAAGATCAAAGGCTTACTGTAGCAGGATATATTGTTGGCAAGTTGGGCAGAATTACGCCTGGAATACCTCCAGAAGATAGCCGCCCCCAATGTTCAACCTGCAGAGGGCGACGATCCAAGCCAACCATTGCTGGGAAGGCGGTGATAAGACATCCTCAGAAGATGTAGCACCTAAATACATGAATAGACAGTGTCCATCTCGCCACAGAAGACCCCGCCAAGTCCTTTGCAACGAAGCGACCTTCGCAGACATGCCCGAAATCGATTGGCCTAGCCTATGCACCCGATTATCCATGGCGACACCCCACAAAGCAACGCAGGTTCAGCGCAGGACTGGCCTTGAAATCGGCTAAGAATTGACGAACCTGCAAGTCGGCTAGAGTCGTCGTTTGTGATTTTCGCACCCCACCCCGGCGCTAGGCGAGACCCTCCCATGACTCTTGAATGCCGCACGTATCCACACCCCAGCGGCGCTGGGGAACTTGCTAGCGTGCTGCTGGCTGTGCGAGGATCCTGACGCCCGCGCGTTCTGGGTACTTGTGTGCCTAAGTAAGCCTATAGCTCTCCACAACTAACCCTATTGAGGTGATATCTAATATATAGTCTATTAGAACGCTAATATTTAGCTAGCAGCTTATCCTAATATATTAGGTCTAAGCCTTGGATCTAGCTATTATACCTCATAACTAATAGGGATATTACGATATTATATTAGAATAGATAAATAAGTAGAGTTATATTATACTTAAGTGCATTCTATCTCCTGCTTCCCATTCTCCTCCCAGATGCTCCTAACCCCACTTATTAGTTATACTAGTCACATTAGTATTAGCTACTTTATTAGTTAGCTATTTATATACTATAGCGCAATCCTTATAGCAAGCGCTATATATATTGACCTAGCTAGGGCAGTTAACGCTATGCTTATATCTATTAATATAGGGATAGCGGTCTATTATAATAGTTTTAGATGATAATTGTGGGTAGGTGAAGTTGTGGGAGATTCTGTGGAAGCTGGGAATATTTGAGAGGGAAAAGCGAGCTTTTGGTATTTAGGTTTGTCCGTAGTGGTGGAGGAACATTTATATATATGCCGTTCACGAAGCCATCATGCCGTTGCTAAATCAGTGGGCTGAGGTAAAAAGACGTCCGCCCTGCTGTTACGCAAGAATCTACCTATATATATCCGGCGCGGTGGGTATGTCCAATCTCAATATATTGTTGCACTAAGATTGCTCCTGGAGATGGTTTACTACTAAGTCTTGCTATTTATCTCTTATTCTATAGTATTTATATGAGAACTGCCTTAAATGCGTGTTGAGAGTGTTTCTAGAGACCTAATAAATTAGTAAATAAGCTACGCTTAAGATATATACTATCCGCCCTTACTAGTACTCTTCTATAGGTATTTCTAACTAGTGCATATAATTAAATACTAAGCGCTATAGATAGTAGTAATTTCTATAATTATTAGGGGTTAGCTTGTAATCTAGGTATCCCCTATCCTTAGTAATTCCAAATAAATATATCTATAGTAGAAGATTATTATTAGAGCTTAGTTATTATATATTAGTAGGGCATATAGCTAAGTTATAAACTGTTATGCCTATTGGCGCTATTAGTAGTTCCGAATTGCTTTATAGAAGGTATTGAGGATATAATTGAGGTGCCTCTATGCTCCCGCTTAACTAATACTAAGTTGCTATTGCTATGCTAGTAGGTTCTAATGCATCCTGCTCCTATTTAAGGTATATAGCTAGTTCTTCTGCTATAGCGCTGAATATATTGCTGGTGCTTATTTCGTATTAGTTATGTGATGGCTAGTATGTAGGTGGTTTTGGGAGCTTAAAAGGATCTAGCCTAAATATGTGGTATATATTGTTGTTTATCTCGTTGGATGGAGTTTTTGGCGGTTGTAGGACTAAGTCTGTGAAGCCGCTCTGTGAGACAATAGACTACACGCGCATATAACTACATTTGTATTAGCTGAATTACTTGTGAAAAGGTGCTCTGTATACCTATAGTAGGCAAATTTGGTCTTAAAATGGCGGAAATCGAATGGTCTTGGTGCTCGCCCCGCTATGAGCTATACTTTAACCTAGAGGGCTAATATAGCTCTCCTCAATTTTTTCCTAGTTAGTTCTAGAAATACCCTCGCGTGGAAAGCTTATGGGGCTTCTATTTCGTAAGTGCCTAAAGACTCTAGTTCTCTAATAGTAGATAAGGTAGTCTACTAAATAAATTTGGGGAAGTATATTATAGAAAGTCTCGCTTTAGCTACTAAAGCTATTTAGTATATAGAAGGGAAAGGGATATATAGTTAGTATCTTAGCGAAGCACTATAAACGTCTGCTGCTATTAAAGAAAGAGGCTAGAATATATACTTTAGGAACCAGCTAGCCTATATATAATCTCCCAGGCTAGCTAGCTCTAGATTAGATCAAATTGAGGCATAATATCAACTAGGATCCTTTAATCCCTAGTTAATTTATTATTAGTAAATAAGGATATATCTTAGCTCTTATTTATACCTACTAGCTCTAGTTAGTATAGTATATCTATCTACTAGTAGGTAGGTAGAAATACAAGCTGCCCTACTTTATGGTTTTAAATGTTTTATAGTAAAAAGAAATAGTATTCTAAAAGGAGTATATCTATAACTATACTTAGAACTATCTATTTATCTAGGTAATGACTATTTTTGCCTATATACTAGTAATATATATATATATATATACTTATTATACTAAGTTAATGTAAAACTTATATATATACTTAATTTATAACCTCTTAGTAATTTCTATTTCCTATTAACTAAAGTAGCACTATATCTCTAAAACTAGGTCTTACTTTAGGTTTATAGCTAACTAGATAAAGTATAGGACTTATATAATGCTATAGTATAAGCAGCTTAGACTAAAGAGACTCTATTATTTTCTAGTTAACTCGGGGCGTCTTAGACGCATATGGGAAGGTTTCCTCACGATGCGTATAATTAGTATCGCTCTGCTGCTATCTTTTTGGTATTAGGCTATTATTATTATCTGCCTTTCTCTTTTTGAAGTTTAGGAGGGATTTAGTAATCTTATTATTAATATTTCTTAGAGACGCCCGCAGTTATTAGAGTATTAAAAGTTTCTTAGAAGACACCTCAAGTAGGACTCTAGGTTGCTTATTATATAATACCGCAAGTCACTCTTTTATTATTATAGCATTATAAAGTATAAATCCACCTCGCTTAATAGCGATAAGCTAGATGTAGGTTCCAGAAAAGACCAAACGTCTGAAAGGGCTACTAGTATATAAAAGGTCCTATACTATTACTAGGAGGATAGTTTTAATTCTTCTAGGTTGATGAAGGTCACTTTCAGGAACGCATCTAACTCTTAAACCCCGCGGTAATTCTTTCATTCTCTCGCGCCTTATATAAAGTTTATAAAATTAGGACTGCGCGTAGCCTTCCTTATAGAAGCTGAGATATTAACTTGTTGTTTGGTAGTAGGTTAGCTAAAGGATGCAATTGATGGCCTTTGCTGCTTTCCTTGTTGATTTCTATATACTCTGCTTTATTTTCTTCGATCGGAGTGGCGGCGAATGTTTCTGAAGATTGTTGATTAGCGATGCCGGGAAATGCGCGTCCTCAAGGGCCCCCTATTTCATCAAGTGCGCGAAGAGTGCGACGATGAACAAAGGCAAGGGTGTGAGGAATCTGCGAGTCCCTGGGTGAAGACTCTTATACTGAGATATAGCTGAGCGCCTAAAGTCGGAAATAAATAGTAGAAGCTATAGAGGTAGCTAAAAGAGAGATATAAATAGCAAAGCGAAGCATATTAATAAATAAAGCATAAGATCCTAGATGCTACTTATGAATTCGCCTTTCTTAAGCCCAGTCACTCCATTAGAGAGAAGCTCTAATTTATGCCAGATTATTGGATCTAATATAGTTATCTTGAATGCGGTAGTAGTAGTATTAGGTGTTAGCTGCTGCGCGAGGGACGGCTGCGGGAGTTTAGGTAGTACCCCAACTCAGTTCAGCTAGGGTCTAGCCCAGTAGCCAAGGGTAGTGACCAGGTTGGTATTAGGGTGAAAGATCCTTATTAAAAGCAGTATATTTAGCTAGAGCCTCTTAATCGACCTATTACCTGCAGTCAGCTCTATGGAAGCTGCGTGTGCAATGCTATTAAGACCTGCTCTAGTATTATCTTCAGATTAAAGAGCCTTTACTTCCCCCTCTACTTATATTAGTTGCCTTTCTATATAAGCTTATATATCTTATACCCTATTACCCGCATATATACCTTAATAAATAATATAGATGCTTCTTAGATGCTCTGGGAGTATTATATGCCGCCTATCACGCGTTTAATTAAGGCAATTCTTCTCTTAAAAAAAACTCCTAAGTCTTACTTTTGCAACTTAATTATAGTAATTATAGGTTATCTCTTAGCAGGCGATATAATCCGCAAGACTGAGTTACTTATATGCTACTTAAATCACCACAAGTTATTAGACCTCATAAAGCTAGGCTGGCGATAGTTAAATATCTACCCCCCTATAATTAAGAACTATAGTATAGAAGATGCGGTCGCTATGGAAACTGCCTTGGTATGTCTCATGCTCGTTTGAAGTCTTCTAATGCTAATCTGGGCAGCTGAAATTGTGGAAGGTAATAGTAGAAGTAACTGAAAATTATAATAAGCTGGCAACTGCTTGGGAATTCGCACTGGATAACTTTAATAATATGAAAGAGCTTTTGGATGTAGCTGAGTTGGATCGCATAGAGTTTCGTAGTTATTTGCTTAGCGGAATGCGTATTTAAATAAGTAGCACTCAGCCAAATTTCTCAACTCAATATAAATAACTTCGTTGCCTCAAGATCAACACGGTATCCCGTTTCTTTAGGCCTGACCGGCATCAACAAAAGACAATAGTTACCTCCTTCTCAAAATCCCTTTATTGCCCCTAAGTCTCCTTTATATAATAGTAATAACCTCACTTAGCGCACGCGCCTCTTGCTTATAGCTTATATCTAGTATTAAAGATAGTGACTAGCCAGGTAATATACAGCCGTTCCACAGATATAGAAATCATCTACAACTTTTTTAGGTATATAACTATAGATAATTTTATTAAACTCTGTAACGGAAAGTCTTATTTTAAGCTATGTATATAAGATTATGAAGTTGCCTTTAGATTGGATATATAACTCCCCAGTCGATTTTAAGGTATTAATAATAGCTTCGCGAAATTTGCTGCGCTAGAAGCCGTCTAGTTCTTAAGCTCTTATTTGCTTTAGGATTAGTTGTTCCCTGCCTAGGTTCAGTATATAGAATTCTATTTCTGCCTAGCTTTGAGGTGAGTAAAAAGCCGAAATTATTAACTAAGAGGTGGCTATAGTAATTATAAGAAAGAAAGTATAATTTTGCAATACGAACTATATAAACCGAGCAAGTCTCCTAGCCGCCTTTTTATATATCAGACTTTATACTAATCTAGCAACACAATTAAGTATAGGGGCTATATAGGCATAGATTCACCCACAGCACTATTATACCAACTGCAGGTAGGTTTAGCAGAGACTATACTAAGTAATATCCACAAGGATTACTATAATTACTAGACTAGTTCCGCATTTACTAGGGGCTAGAAGTAGCCCCGCTTATTATAATATAGCTACTATCTTAGGAGTAGGAGAGCTCTCTAATTATAATATCTTAGATCTCAAACTAGTAGTATTATCTAGTGGTATTTCTATAGTGCTTAATGTTAGTGATATTAAAAGAGCGTTAGATTAAGGTTGCTGTGGGCTTAAGGGCTGCAGGCACGCTAACGCAAGGGGGTAGGGGGGCGCAAAGGCTAGGATCATATCCCCCAAAATACCTCCGCAGAAGCTATTAGGCGAGGCAGCAGAAGTACCTAACTCTTGGGGTTTAGTATAGCCCTCTTGGGCGTGGGGAAGGGCGCTCCGCCAGGGTGTCATTTTATCTCCGGTGCTTTATAATGAGATTGGATAGGGATAATATATACTATCTATACTAACTTATACCTTTCTACCTATATCTCTGGATACTTCGACTTCTAATAGTATACTTATAAAGATAGTCTAGTAGACGCTTAGCCTCGGGGTTTATGGCAGCTCTAAAGTCCGCTAGTACTATAGTTAATTTGCGTCCTTGTATATAGCGTAGCTAGCCCGTTATAGCTGAAAGAATTGGCAACTATTGATAAACTTAGCAGATTTCCTAGCTAGGATATAGGCATCTTGTATACTTAGATAAGGCGCTGCCCTCAAGGCCCACTATGGTTGCCTTATATGGTTAAGAATTCGCTTCTAACTAAGCTGTATTAATAATATATCTCATAACTATCTCTAATATTAATAGTTGGCTACCCTTAGGGATAGCTAATCTGATGGTCTTTACTCTCTACTTCTTCTACGCTAAAATAAATTACGAATGGCTATTCTCTGCTTTGGTACTCCGGAAACTGCCCGTGGGACTGGCCTTTCTTGGTTTCATACTCCTGACTACAGGCGCTTGCGTAGTTGTCGCTTAGATCATCTCTCTAGCTTTTATATATATGTTAAAAGGCATATCTGTAATTATTGTTAACTCTGTGGAGGTAGCGTGTTATTATTTGCAAAAAGTACTAATTTTGATGTTGTTATAGTTCTTCGAATTTGCGGTCGTCTTGCGCGAGGCATGTGTGTTACGACCCGTTATGCAAGGATAACAACCAACCAAACCACCTAAGCATCAGACGGCTAGGGCAGGATATTTATACTACAGGATCACGGGAACGTCAGGATGCTCACGGTACGGAAGAACTATAGTACAAATCACGTAGCAATAAAATAAGACTAAGCGTGCAGAAAGAACCACTAAGCGCTCACCCGCAACCACTGAGCGCTCACCCGCAGTCACTAAGCAATCACCAGTACCCAATCAGTAATCAGTAATGAGAGTAAAAAGGACTATTTAGGACTTATATATAGTATAGACTTAGGACTCCTAAGAATAGACTTCTATAGCTCTTTAGCAATCAACTTCATAATTACCCCAATAGGTACTCTCAGCTCCATCTTATACTATAACCCCCTTATAAAGACTATAACTAATTACTATACTCCTAGAACCCTAAGATTTATTTAGCAACATAATATAATAAGACTATACTATTAACCTAGCATTATCCCTCAGCTTCTATTAGCAGAACCCTACTATTAGATAGCTAACTATAATACTTTAATTACTCCTATTTAGTAAGTTAACCTTTAATACTACTAAACAGTATAAGATAGGAATTATATTAACTCCTAATAACAACGCGCAGCAAGCCAACAGTACTAGGAACATATAACCCACAGCCCCAAGACCCACAAACAACCAACAGGCCCAGACAGCCCCTATAAACACCTAGGAAATAATAAGCCTTCAACAGATATATAACATAATCCTCCAGCTCCAACAGGAAAACGCGCAGCTAGCTACCCAACACAGACCCAAGGCCAAATACCTAGAACCTACTCTATACTCAAGAGAGCTAGGAACCCTTCAAAGATTTCTCACCCGCACCTAAGCCTACCTTTATTACTACACTACCTTATTTTAAGATAAAACCACAAAGGTTTACTAAGCCACATCCTTCCTCAGGGGAGATACCCTCACCTAATTTAAACTATTAATAAGGAACTAACTAGGTAGACTATATAACCAGTAAGATAAAGAAACTTAAAAAGTATTTAGGAAGTATAGTAAGTTTAAGAAGAAACTTTAGGAAGCCTTTAGAAGCCTAGACAAAAAATAAATTACTAAATACAAACTCACTAATCTCATATAGAAAGGATTAGCTAGTAAGTATACTACTAAGTTCTAGCAGATTTTATCTAAGCTAGACTAGGGAGAAGAAGCCCTAATAGCTAAGTTCTACTAAGGCCTAAAGGAAGAAATTAAGGATAAGCTTACATAACTTAACCGCCCTAAAGAACTCCACTAATACGTAGATACTATAGTTAAAATTAATAACTACCTCTATAAATAACGCCTTAAATATAAAGGATAATCTACTTAGAATAATAAAGTAAAATAAAATAATAATAGAAGAAAGGGCAACTAATACTAACTTAGTAATAACTACTACGCTAAATAAACCTCTAACCACAGGTATAACCCCAGGGCCCCTTAGTATACTACTACTTATAGACACTATAGTAGACCTATAGACCTTAGCGCAGCCCATAAAGATAATAAGTAGAATAATAACTAGAAGAAAGATAAGCAATACTATAACTATAATAAAATAGGATATCTAGCCTATAAATATTAATCCCCTAAGAAAGAACGCTTTTAACTAGTACCTAAGAAATAATAAGTAAGTCTCACTATTAAAACCACACCTCATAAATAACTTTATTAGACTACCTGCTATAACAATAAGTATAGAACCTACGCAGACTATAAGGAACACGCAGAATAGTACCTAAAAAACCCTTATAGGTTAGGATATAATACTACTAGTATCCCCCTAGCGCCTACACGCACCCTAGCAGTAGGATACTAAACCTACTCAAAGATAGAGAGAAAAGCCAATAAGCAACTTAATAAAATATTGCACACACCCTCAGGCGTGGACATTAAAATCAACAACAAAGTCCGCATTACCAGGCTATAACAAGGACTTTAAGCATATAAGCTATAAGTAAGAATATAATAAGCTATAAGTAAGAATATAACCTAAAGAAGTTATATAGTAATAATAGATTAGGTTACTATAAGCCTATATTAAGAGATAATAGGATGCTAGAAATAACCCTAAGCGAATCTAATAGATTAATAATAAAACTAGGGACTAAGCAGTAAGAGAACCTATATAGAACTATAAGATATAGCCCTCTTAAGAATAACGAGATAAGCTCTATCACACTAGAAGAGCTAAATGGAATAAACTATTAGCTATAACAACTAATGAATAGCAGCTAGACCCAGAAATAGAAAAATAGATCAAATAAACCTCATTTAAAATTAATAACACCTCATCCGAAGGAACCAGATCAGAGCCAGCTAACTACTCAAGGTACCTCTAGAAGAAGGAAATCAACCCTCACTAGGACGACCAGGAAATTACCTTTTACAGCATATCCAGACGCAAAAGAAGAAACCTCTCATTCACAACATAGGTTAAAGGAGATCATACCCATCTCAACCCTATATACAACTAATACTATTATATATTCTAGGCTTAATACCTCACAGACCACTATAATAAATATCAAGCTAATAAGTATAAGTATAACTTCTATCCTCAAAGATATAATACTAGACCTATTACGCAATACTACCTAGAGAACTAACTCCCTATATAGGACTTAGCCTAAATAATTAACAACAATATAGCATTATCTAAACTATATTATTACTACCCCATAAGATATCTCAATAACCCCTACATAGAATGGAACTAATATATAAATAATAAATGCTGAATCTACTTGGAAGAAAAAGCCAAAGCATAGCAGAGACAACTCCAGCGCTAACAGTCAAAAAACTAGACTCACCTACCAATAAGGAATAATAACAAGCAAAAATAATAAGGTTCCTATACAGCGCAATAGCGCAAAAAACTTAATAATACAAGCATATATAAGTCCAAATACAACTTAATAGAAAATAGACTACTATAATAATTAATAGCGGAGCCTAAGGAAACTTTATTTCGCCCAGAATAGTAAATAAATAATAAATAACCTAGAACAAGAAAGCAATTAAAGACTACTATAACCTCAACACCATTAAAGGAGAACAAGTCTAGTACAGCAGAGGACATATTAATATAGAGACTGCGCAACTCCCTTTATAGATCTATAGTCGGAATAAGCAACTAAACTTCAATATTATAGAGATAGGAGATAAATATAACGTTATCCTTAGAAGACTATAGTTATATAATAGTAACCCACAAATAGATTAGAGAATAGGCTAACTCCATTAGGACTAGGATTTAGTTACTAAGTAGTAGCTAAAGAAGAGCGCCTCAAATAAACCTCATAAAATAACTAAAGCAAGAAGATTCCTTACCTACCTACAAATTAAGGACGCAAATACTAGAACGTTATTAGCAATAGATATTAATAGAGAGGATTAATTACTATCTATCCTAGTAGAATACTAGTAGTATAATAAACTATTTACTAAAGAACTTAATACTAGATTACTAGAATATAGCAGCTATAATTATGAGATCAAGCTGAAGCCTAGAAAAGAACTAATATTTAAAAAGATCTACAGACTTAATTAATAAGAAATAGAAGCACTTAACGCTTACCTAGAAGAGAACCTTAAGAAAGGATTTATTTAACCCTCAATATCCCCAGTAGGGTATCTAATACTCTTTATACTAAAGAGGAATAGAAAGAAACGACTATGTG
>JAXCEF010000555.1:0-31563 GCA_037178605.1 Colletotrichum euphorbiae | reverse complement strand
GGGCTAGAATACTTTATAAAAAAGTAACGCCTCATAGAATATTAGAGTAAGTAAGTAGAGGAGTTATTCTAACATAACTTCTATATTAAGTACTACTATAGTAGGGAGATAGTAGCCTCTAATACTCTCTCTTAATAAGAGCAGGATACGCCCTAGGAGTAGAATAATAAGCAGAAATAGAGAAGGGTCCTATAGCTAATACCTAACTATATATAACCCCAAGGAGACCCTATAGCTAGCCCCCTAGTAAAAAAGAACTAGGTGCTAGCTAGCTACCTAGATATCCTAGATATCCTAGATATAATAGTTTTTACTAGGAACCTAGAGCTATAAGCACTATAACGAGAGATAATAAAGAATAACGGTACCTATAGAGCAGCCTATAATACAGCTACCTAATAGCTACACAGCTTCCCGCTAGATATTAGAGCAAAGGTTTAGCTTAGCGAATATAGTATTAATAACCTCAGGAAGCTAACCTTCTGGGGGAGGCTATAGGTACTTAATAGAGAGAATAATAATAACCCCTTAGGAGCACTCCGCACTAAGATTATCTAGCGGAGCTATAACTTAAGTATAACTACCTACCTAGGTTATAATAGCACGCTTAAGATTGTAAGCTAATAGTCCTACTAGCTAGGTTAGTCCTAAACTATGCGAAGGTTTATGCGGAACTGCGAAATATATAGAGGAATATATATCTAGAGGCAAGTAAAGAAAGAGTCCTTAAGCCCCTACTAGTGCCTAACTAGCTATATTTAACCTCTCTATAGACTTTATTATAGACCTGCTACCTATAAAAAATACTAGTAGCTACTACCTATAAGTAATAGCGGACTAGCTTAGTAAGTCTATAGTACTTAAAGAAATAGAGCCTATAGAGGTAGAGGCTTATACTAAATATTTCCTAACCTACTACTTCTACTTCTATAGGTTCCCGCATAGTATTATTAGTAACTAGGGGACTGTTACGGCGCTGGGAACTCGATCTGGATCACGTGACTTCAGATCACGTGGCTTCAGGTCACGTGACTACTTGAGTTGTGGGATCTGGACTACTTGACTTTGAGGTTATGTGATTTGTAGGTTATGTGATATCCTAGTTATGTGACCTATAGCTGCAGGCTTTTCTAGGCCTTGAGGCTGCGCCCGCCCACATTCTAGCTTTTCTTTCTTTAAGTTAGAATCTATTTAATATAGCGTAATTGAAGCGTGCTAGCCTTTGCTTTTTCGTTATTTGTGATACTATTCTGACTTTACCTAATCCTTTCTCTGGAGACGGAAGTATAATATCTCTAATTAATAAACCCCCTCGTTAATTAACCTGAAACACGTTGTGGCACCCGACTAAGCGCATAGCTAATTGATTAATACCCCCAACTAAACCTAATTTAATTAATACTCTCCCCCCTATAGTCTATTATACCTAGTGAGGCTTAACTGCTTAGCTATAGCTAAAAGGCGCTAACTACCCTGACGCTTAATACTAAAAGACTTCTCAAGCCTCACGTAAAGTTAGTTTGACGCTACTATACTGCGCTACCTAACCGTAATACCCCGCTATATGAGGACCTTAAAACCTTCAACCTGAATAAAACTATTTATAAATAGCTAATTAATAGCTTATTAATTAACCTAAATACTGAGGGATATAAATACCTAGCTTAGAGTATTACTCTTAAGTTATAGAAACTCCCTAACCTCCTTATTATTAATTATAACTACCTAGGAGAGAGCTAGAAAGTTACGCTTATATAGGAGACAATAACTTAGCTTTTTTAGGATAACTCTAATATAACCTTCACCTTGATATGCAATTAGCTTATAAAGAGAGCTGCTTAGGGCACTAAGTTATAGACTCTCTGTACTAGATATATAATACTTAGTAATAACCTCCGCACTCTCTATAATACCGCCCTTCGCCTAGAGTATAAGAATAAAGAACTCTACAGACGCCTAGAAAAAGCTAACGCTAGTAGTAGTAGGACCGAGGCTATAGATTAGGCTGAGACCCTTAAGCGTTACTATCAGGAGCGCGACAAAGCCTGCTAAGAGCGTGATTAGGCTTAGGAAGAGCGTAATAAGGCTTGAGAGGCTAATAGCGCCCTCTTTTAGCGTTTTAGATGCGAAATATCTAATACCCCACCCCCCGTTTAATAGTTAGCTCCTGCTAGTAATTATAGTATAGCTCTCCAGGCTATTCTCAACTAAATAATCTATCTGGAAGGCTAGGTCCAGGAGAACTTGCCTGCATCTACTATAAGTAATAGTAGTGCAACTACCTGATCTGCAAAGATGCCTGAGGTCCCTATCTATATAGGTCCTAATACTAATAACCTAAAGTACCTAAAGTTTAATATCTAGCTCTTCTATATTAAGACTTATTTTACTAGTAGTAAGTACTATAATAAGTCTTAATATTTTAAGTATATGCTTTCTCATCTAGGAGGTATAGTATATAATATTATATTGCTGCTACTTAAGGGAGATCTCCCCTAGATTACTATTACTAAGTAGCTTATTAAAGAGCTTAAGGGTATTTTCTTTAACTTAGTCTAATAAGATAAGGCTTAGACTAAGCTTAATAACCTCATAATCTTATTTAAGGATATTTAGGTTAAGTAAGCTACTTTTTTTAAGCTTGCCTATAAGTCTAAGCTCCTAGAGTCCTAATAGCGCTAGAAGTTCTATAAGAAGTTACTTATCTCTCTTTAAAACTAGTGCTTAGTTTATTATATAAATGCTACCCTCAACTTCTGGGACTATACTACCTAAGTCTATACTATAGCCTATATTATATTACCTTCTATTACTTAACTAAACCGCCCTATAGGCTAAGGAGCCTCTACTACTAGTTATAAAAACTCTTCTAGTAAGGGAGGAAACCCCCGCACTCCACCTACTTAAGCTTAACCTAGTAGTAGGAACTATATTCCTAAGGTCCTATATATGAAGCTCTACGAGAAGGGCGCCTATTTTATATGCGGCGAGACTAGCTATAGCTCTTATAAGTGCCCCTATTAGAAATTAAAAGCTACTATGAATTTGATTAAACCTGCTGAGGTTTCTAATAGCGCCTCTGAGGTATTAGAAAACTAAAACCCCTAGCGAAAGCAGACTCCCTGCTAGGGGAGGACAAAAAACTAGATTAGCAATTAATAATAGCCTCTATTAACTTATAACGACTTATTAGCGGGAGACTACTAGAAAAAGAATTAGTTCTAGTATTTATTAGATATAGTATTCGCCTTAGAGCCCTTCTTAATACTAGAGCAAATGGATATACCTTTATAAATACCTATATAGCGCCCCTATTGAGGGATTTTTGCTATACTAAATATAATAAGTTATAACGTCCTATCCCTACTATAGAATTTAATAGCAAACTATTAGATACTATTAATAGAGTGTAGACGGCCTATATATAAGTAGACTACTGGAAATTAATATAGATCCCCCTTCTTTAGCTAAATATAAGAAGATATAACTTACTTCTTAGTTGCTTATAGTTTAATTACTATAATATCAGCTTAGATATACGCTAGCAGCGCTTATAGTAGCCTAAAAATATCCCCACTTAATAGAACTTTCCTCATATAATTATACACAAGGTAGAGGAACTCCTTTAGCCCGCTGAAATTTATGTGGAATACTAATTAGACGCTAAATAACGCCAGGCCGCCTTCAAAGCTAACGAAAAACTACACAGCGCCTAAATAGCCTCAGAAACCAAGATGCAGCCCCCCATAAAAATCCTTCAGCAAATCGGGCCACCCCTAGAGAACTCGGGACGCAATAATAATCTCCAAAAGATATAGAGAGCGCTAAGTGGCGCACCAGTAGTTATTAAAACCCCAAAATCTCCCCATAAGGCTACCCTCAGCCTAGAGGCCTAGAAAGCAAGAGAAAGCCTAAGTAGAGATGCTTCCAGCTATAGACTTCGCCCACGCGGCCCTACCCAACGAAACCACAGGGCTAGCCCCATTTGAGATCAAATGAGGGTACCCACTACAAATGACTTTTAACTGGGAATAGCGGACGCGCGTGTTTGATATAGCTAAGGAAAAGCTGAACTAGACGGACGCTTAGCGGCTCGCCTAGGGGCTCTATGCCGTATGGGATATAGTAAGGGGAAATACAGTAATAGCTTAATAGCGCTATACTTGCTCTACTAACTAATAATAGCGCCTGGATAACCTAACTATAGGAGATTAGGTTTATGTCTTAATAGAATGATAGCGCTGTGAGAATACATTAAAGCTATTTATGCTATAGGATAGCTCTTAGCTTATTAAGGCTGCGGGCCCTAGTGGGACTTAGGTTCTAGACTTGCCGAAAGAGTATAAATACTCCCTAGTATTTCACCCAAGTAAGCTCTAAAAGGCGGCTATTAACTTATTGCTCGGCTAAGTTGAAGACCTGCTGCCGCCTATGGAATTTAATAATAAGCCGGAGTATAAAGTCTCGCGGATTATAGCGAGTTAAATATACTGAGGGAAGCTATAATACCGCGCCAATTAGAAGGGTTATAATAAGGATCTAATATAGTACAATGCGGATAGTTTCAAGCACGCACCCGCAGCGCTATAGGAGTTTCACAAGGCGAACCTAGCCGCTAAAGCCCCGCTAAAGCGCCTCCCCGCGTGGCTATTAGCTGCAGCATAAGATAAGGATCTAGAGCTATCAGATGAGGATAACTTACTATTATGAGGCTAAAACCGCAATAGAAAGATAGTTACTGGGGATAGCAACATTAGTGAAGGGGGGGGGTGATATCACGGCGCTGGGGACTCGATCTAGATCACGTAACTTCAGATCACGTAGCTTCAGGTCACGTAACTACTTAAGTTATGGGATCTAGACTACTTGATCTTGAGGTCACGTCATTTTTAGGTCACGTGACCCACAGCTGCGGGCTTTTCCAGGCCTCGAGGCTGCGCCCGCCCACATTCTAGCTTTTCCTTCTCCAGGTCAGAATCCATTCAATACAGCGTAATTGAAGCGCGCCAGCCTTCGCCTCTTCGTTGTTCGTGACAGGACTAACTAGATAAGCTGCTTTTAGGCTAAGTCCTGCCGCCTTATAGGAACAACCTAGCTACTAAGTATAATATACTAATTGCAGACTAATAGTAGGATAGAAAAATAGAACTAGGAGATTTAGGCTATCTTATAGGTATTTATAATATAGGCCTGAGATAACTAGGGAAAACTACTCCCCGCTACCTAACTAGCTCTTAGGAATAGAGTTAATAGTATAACTAGATTCTCCCTATTCATCCTAGAATATAGATATTATACTAACTCTATACTAGTTATAGAAGAGGAACCTAATATATTTACTATAGAGCAAATAGTAGCTACTCTTCTAGTAAGCAGGCTTAGGGATATAATAGGTTTCATTTAAGCTAATATAGTAGTAGCTTAGTAATAAAGTGAGGAGAATACGAATAGGCATAAGTCTCCTATAGAGAGGTATTAAATAGGCAATAAGGTCTAGTTATTCATAGCAAACTATAAGAGCTCTAGGCCTAGTAAGAAACTCTTATAGCTATACTATAAGTATATAGGTATAGGTATACTAAGCTCCCACATTATAGAACTAGATATCCTGGAGAATATTTACCTAAGGTTCTATACTAATCTTCTCTAAAGGGTACTAGAGGACCCTCTACTTGCCTAGTTAAGAGTAGATTTATAGCTACTACTAATTATTGCGGATAATAGCGAATTTGAATAGCGTGTGAAAGAAATCTACGCAGTATAATAGAAGGCTATAGGGAGAGGGTAGCAGCATGAGGCACTAGTTAAGTAGGAGGGGTATGTGGAGCCTACCTGAGAGCTAGTAGAGGCTATTAAGAAAACTAAGGCAGCTAATAGATATAAAGAAAAATATAGGCTAATTATAGCTAATAATAGTAACCTAGCTTACGCCTAGAGGGCCTCTAGCTGGGAGAGGGAATAATATTATAGGCTACGCCTAGTTAGAACTATCTAGGCTTCTGCTTAGATTTACCGCTTAGGGCCCACCTAGTGGCTACCTATAAACCTAGCGTAATCTTACTAAGGCGGAAAACTCATCTTTTTCCTCTTTAGCTTTAAATAAATAGTATTACGCTACCGCTTATCGCACAGACTTAGGCCCAGCCCTTCGTAATCAAATATATAACTCCCATAGCTATTAATAATAAAGAACTACTTAGAATTAAGCTTCTTCACCTCTACTACTATCATTAGAATAAATATCTTCTATAGCTACTTAAGACTAGTTATATATAAGGTCTAGCTACTTATTAAAGCTATAAACTTCTATATTATAAACTCCTCTATCTCCTTTAGAAACTATTACTACTAAACTATCTTCCCTATAAAGATTATAAGGGGGGGTATAACTTAGCTAGCTACTAAGATATACCTAACTATTATAGTCTATAAACGCTTAATAGGGTTCTAAATAATAATAGATTTAATCTTAGAGTTCCCTAGTATATAATAGTCCCTATTGATTCCCTTAGTTAATCTAGTTTTATCTATATTATACTATAGAGAGTAAGGGATCTTCTTTATCTTAGGGATATCTATAATTTTAAAGAAATCCTTAAGTATATTAATAGTTATACCCTTTGCCCGCTTGAAGTTAATAGATCTTATTTTTAAGGTCTAAATAGCTAGGTTTTAATATAGAAAGCCCTCAATTCACTTCTTACTAAGCGAGCAAGTATTATTATTAGTATAGTAAATATAACTTATGAGATTGCAAAGCTAATAATAAGTAGGTGCGAGGCCTAGCCCGCCCTAAATGAGAGCCCATAACACGAGAGACTTCTCCTAATTTAGAGAGAGCCTCTAAAAGTTCTCCTATAACTCCATCTTTAACACCGCGCCGAGTACGCAATCACGGAGGGTCGATATAAATACACCCCACGCGCAACTTATAGCGCAGAGGCCCATACTATCCAGCATAGCTTCTTC
Source organism: Colletotrichum euphorbiae (assembly GCA_037178605.1). Lineage (NCBI taxonomy): Eukaryota > Fungi > Ascomycota > Sordariomycetes > Glomerellales > Glomerellaceae > Colletotrichum > Colletotrichum euphorbiae. Next base: position 24,594 of record JAXCEF010000555.1, on the reverse strand, counting down.
AGCCTTTTATAGGTGAAACTCAGTATAGGTAGGCATTCTAAATATAATGTGATTTTCAAAAGATTTTGTTTTGAATTTTGTAGTGGGATAAATGCATGCAGCGATAATTAGTGTGGTATTAAAAAGGGGAAAACCGCATCAAATTCGGGTGTTCGGATGTGGGGGGTGTGCGGTTGTGTGGGGTGGGTTCTTACAGGACAGTTGTATGCGGGATCACGGGAACAACAGGCACTCACTCGGAACGGAAGAACTATGGTACAAGTCACTGGTTGCCTAAGCGAACACCGGAAAACACCGCACCAACATCAGGCACCCGAGCCTTGTCGCGGGGGGGGGGTCTTTTGAAGAGTTCAGCCACCCACTACGGCGTAGCGCACCCCAGGTCCTCAGGCAGTCGGAACGTACCTCTTCAGTGCGAGGTGGTTGCTGGGACGGTTCTCCTCCAGTCGAGGCACCCGCCTGGGCGAGTTATTATCGGCCGTGTCATGGAAGGCCACCGCAGGTCCAGCGCAATCGGGCGGGTGCACCTGAGTGACCAGCTCCAAACCAGCCAGGTACCTCGTTCGCCAGCCAGCCGAGGGTGCATGTACAGCCAGGTTCCAAGTACCGGTGACCTCGTCCTTGTCTCTCACTCTCTTCTTGAATCCTCCCGCAGCCAAGAGCTTCTCCTCCATCTGCCGCTCTGCTGTCCCATCACTCATCCGTTTCTCCTTCTCTTCTGATTGCGTCCTTTGCCTCATCCCGACAACAAGCTCTCGACATCGACGACCACCTCGAGCAAGCTCCCGTGTAGCATACCCGGCTTCTCTCTACATCAAGCCGCCCATCATGGCTCCTCCCGCCTTGAGGAGCCTCTTCGTCGGGGCTCTGGCATGGCTGCCCGCTCTCGCGGTGGCACAGCGCAACTATTCAACCACCGCCGACATGCTGCGGGCCCAGCTGACGCTCCTTGACAACCGTCCCGCTGACTGCCCTCCCTGGTGAGTTCATTTCTTGACTCGGCGCTGACGCCACCGTTTTTGCCGAACACGGTTCTCGTTCGCACGACTGCAGCCGTGTTCGCGATCATGACCAGCAGCTAACGATACTTCGCGCAGCTTCAACTGCCTCCTTCCTGCCCACAAGTGCACTCAGTTCGCCGGCTGCAACGATTACACCGGAAAATGCAACTGTCCCGAGGGCTTTGGCGGCGACGGCTGCCTCGATCCACGTACGTGATAATCATCTCCGCCACTCTGTCGCACAAGCAAGACGCAGCACTGACATCGCCGCTAGTATGCGGCTCTCTGTCCCGTGGCGATAACTTCGAGAGACCAAGGCGTGACGGTGACTTTTGTGAATGCGACGACGGCTGGACCGGCATCAACTGCAATGTTTGCACCTCCAATAAAGCTTGCGACGCCCTCATGCCTTCGGGCGAGGGTGGCGTGTGCTACCAGAATGGAGAGGTCGTCAACCACAACTACCAACTCTGCGACGTCACCAACAAGAAAATCACCGACCTTCTCGGCGAGAAACGCCCCCAGGTCACCTTCACCTGCAAGAAGGAGGAAGCTAACTGTGACTTTCAATGTAAGTCCGAGCCGACATCGTGGCTGTGGCTTCCCTAGACCCTGTCAACAGTTGCTGACTTTCCCAGTCTGGGTCGAGGAGCGCGAGTCCTTCTACTGTCATTTGACCGAGTGTACCTCCACTGCCGACATCAACGAGAGCCAAAACAGCACCAACTACAAGTGCGACAAGATCGACTGCAACTGTATCTCGGAGCGCATGCTTTGTGGCGAAAACGGTTCTGTTGACATTAGCGACTTCCTCGTTGAGGAGATCAAAGGCCCTGCTGGTTTCCAATGTCTTCAGAGGAATGGAGGGGTCAACAACTGCAAGTTCACGGAACCAGCAATGGACGACCTCATCCTGTCTTTGATTGGCGACAGCAGCATTCAACTGAGCTGCCGGTCCGGCGAGTGTCTGTACCACACTGAGGTGCCCGGCTATGAGCGCCCCGTCAAAAAGATTAACACCCCGCTAATCGCGAGCATCATTGCCGCATGCTCCTTGTTTGTCGTTGCGGTGATCCTCCTCACCTGGTACCTGTCTCGGAGACAGTTCAAGTACGGCGCCATTGCCTTGGACGACTCGGACGATGAGAACTTGAAGCTCATGGCGGACCACAAGCCCGCCTCGTTGTACTTCGAGAGCGTGGCCTATGACCTGAACGGCAAGAGGATCCTGAACAATATCCAAGGCATGGCCCATCCCGGAGAAGTAACTGCCATCATGGGTGCCTCTGGTGCCGGAAAGACGACATTCCTCGACATTCTGGCTCGGAAGAACAAGCGAGGCATCGTGACTGGTGACTTCTATGTCAACGGTGAGAAGGTGAATGACACTGAGTACAAGAACGTAATTGGATTTGTTGATCAGGAGGACACCATGTTGCCGACTCTGACGGTTCACGAGACCATCTTAAACAGCGCCCTTCTTCGTCTACCTCGCAACATGGGTCGGGCTGCAAAAGAGCAGCGCGTGTTCGATGTCGAGAAGCAGCTTGGCATCTACCACATTCGGGATTCGCTCATCGGTTCTGAGGAAGGCAAGGGACGAGGCATCTCTGGTGGAGAGAAGCGCAGAGTCGGAATTGCGTGTGAACTTGTCACCAGCCCCTCCATTCTATTCCTCGACGAGCCCACCAGCGGTCTTGACGCCTACAATGCCTTCAACGTCATCGAGTGCCTAGTCACCCTGGCAAAGAATTACAAGCGCACCGTTGTTTTCACCATCCATCAGCCGCGCTCCAACATTGTCGCCCTCTTTGACAGGCTCATTTTGCTGGCGCGCGGAGGAGCGGTTTATTCTGGTCCCTTTTCCCAGTGTCAAGCTTACTTTGACCGCATTGGATACTCTTGTCCTCCCGGTTTCAACATTGCTGATTACCTTGTTGACCTTACTATGCATGCTGGATCCACCACCTCCGAAGACGACGGAACTCTCAACGCCGAAGTTGCAAGCCTTGGTCCCAGCAGCACGACTGCTGTGAAGTCGATTGCGAGCATCCCTGGAAGTATTGCCGAGGACAGTGGAGTCGAATCCTCTTCTTCGCGACCCAAGAACAAGCGTCGTGATTCGGTCAAGATTCGACAGGAGCGGGAACTCTATACGCGTCGCAAGAACGCGGCGGACACCGCGGCTTCATCCGACGCTGGCGGCGAGGATGTTGGATCTTACAAGTTGCAGAACCAATCTGCCGGCTTCGTCCCCTCGATTCACGTGGAAGATCCCCACGACTTACCCGCCGCTGCCTACATCGGAACTGACCTGGATATGTTGATTCGCTCCTTTGCAGAGTCTGATATTGCGGGCTCTACCCTCGACGAGATCCAGCAGTCCATCTCCGCTGCACAGGGCGCCAATGGCCGGAATGCCAACGGCTACAATCCAGAGGGACCAAACATGAATATCAGCGCCATTGGAAGAGGCTACGCTCGTGTGGGCCTTGGCCGTCAGTTCATCATCTTGTCTCAGCGAACCTGGAAGAACCTTTACAGGAACCCTATCCTGATGCTGACTCACTACGCCATCGCTATTCTTCTCGCGGTTCTCTCGGGCTACCTCTTCTACGGCTTGACTGACGACATTCCGGGCTTTCAAAACCGTCTCGGTCTATTCTTCTTCCTGCTGGCGCTCTTCGGTTTCAGTACTTTGACGAGTTTGAACGTCTTCGCTACTGAGAGACTTCTATTCGTCCGTGAGCGGGCCAACGGTTACTACCACCCCATCACCTACTTCGCCGCCAAGCTTCTCTTCGACATTATCCCGCTTCGAATCATCCCTCCTCTTCTGATGGGTGCCATTATTTACCCCATGACTGGTCTGGTCCCTGACGCCAGCCACTTTTTCAAGTTCATTCTGGTCCTGGTTCTCTTTAACCTGGCGGCTGCAGCAATCTGCCTGTTCATCGGCATTATCTGCAAGGACGGCGGCGTGGCCAACCTGATAGGCAGCTTGGTCATGCTTTTCAGCTTGCTGTTCGCCGGCTTGCTACTTAACCACAATGCCATTCCTAAGGCTGCACTTTGGCTTCAAGCCCTGTCCATTTTCCACTACGGTTTCGAATCGCTGATAGTCAACGAAGTTCTCCAACTCACTTTGGTTGACAAAAAGTACGGCTTAGACATCACCGTCCCCGGAGCAGCTATCCTGAGCTCCTTTGGTTTCAACAATGACGCTCTTTGGAACGACGTCATAAGCCTCGGTTGCTTCGGAGTCGTTTTTATCATCCTGGCCTACGCTGCAATGCACATTTTTCTCGTCGAGAAGAGGTGATTGCCCACCCAGGCGCGCAGCAGAGGCACTTTTGGTATACGTGTACGAGTACGATGCATCAGGACCGCCCGCACGACAATTGTGGCGGCTTCGGTCGTTTTCATAGAGATCCCCCAGACACATACAATGGTTTCTTTCGACTGGCAATTGTTTGTCAATGTGCATATGGAGCTATTCTTGTCGGCGTTGGCGGGCATGTCATGTCATGTTATTCTTAGCAGTTGGTGACTTTTATAATGCTACAAAGAATCTTTAGTAGTACAAGGTGACTTGTGCGCTCCAGGTGACTTGACATCAACGTTTGGTATGACGCCAAAGACATGACGATGCTGTCTGATTCAAGCCACCGCAACCAAAGATAGGAGGTTATAAAAGGTGGATGCTGATTTTGATGCAATCCGCCAGATGAGCCGACTCCTTGCCACCAGTGGCACACGGGGACAATCGCCCTTACTCCATCTTGCCACCCGTCAACTCTTCGGCAATCGTCTTCTGCCTCTTCACGGTCCTGTCTTGCTCGCTCTGCTGGAAGTCGATGGCACGCTGCTGTTTCCTCAGCATCTCGTCCAGCATCGACTGCACCGTTGGGGGCTGTCCCCAAACATCCCACGCGTTGTCAGAGTCATGGGCCATGGACTTGCCCTGGCGCCTCCAGTAGTCTTCGGAGAAAAGCTTCTCCAATTCTGTGTTCAACTCCTCCTCGTTGACGATGAACTTTGACGCATTGATGTACAATTCCATCAACGCATCCTGCTTGGCCTCACTCTTCTGCTTCGCGATGGCGGCTGTCGTTGCCTTGCTCTGCGCAGCACGCTCGTAGCGTTCGGGGTCCAGTTCCACGGCGGTCGACGTCTTCAGAGAAGACAGAACAGAACTTCGGGTGACGCGGTCGTCCCAGCGCTCTGGTGCGGTAGCGGCTCGCTTGTGCTCGCGGAGACGCTGCTTCGAGGCGGTGGAAGCGGCCTCAACGCGTTCTTCCTTGCGCATGTACAGTCCCTTCAAAGCGGTTTCGAGGTTCTCGCGACGGCTTTCGGCCATCCGGCGGCGGTGCTCGAGACGGGAGCCGGGCTCGGCGGGCCTCTTGGAGGCTTCGCTCGTGGGCCTAGGTGCCGTTTGTTCGAGATATTCGGGCTGCACCTTACGGTCGGCTTCCTTGCGCGGGAATGGATCTCGAGGGACGGGAAGTGTTCCCTTTACGACGGGATGCTTCTTTTCGGAGGATTGAGACTGGCGCGGCACGGGGACTTGAATCCAGTCCGGGGATTCGGGGGGCACGTTGAGGTTCGCGCTCGTGGTTGAGAACGGTCGTTTGAGGTTAATGCTGGATTTGGCGGCGACGGGAAGGCGCGCCAACCGCGCGCAGGCGCATCTTGATGACATGGTGAGCAAGACGGCTTCTCCCAGATCAACGGTACCGATTGTGGGAGGAGAGGCGGCACTGTGGTTGAGGTCTGGTCGTGCCTTCAAACGCAAGCTGTGATGCAGGAACCATGAACCTGAGAAATTCTCGAGTGTCCAAGGCTTGATAGAGCCACGCCGGTGTCTCTTAGCTCACAGCGCATTTTGCGGTTATGGCTCTGGAACTCGCTAGCTGTCGCATACTTCAATAACGAAAACACCGGGGTGGATTTGACACTGCAGCTGCGGAGGAGTTTTTAAGCGTCATGATTGGCCTATCGGAGCTACGGCGCGTGCTTGACCCGAAGTCTCCCAAAAAATTCAGCAACTCCACTAAAAATTTACGTGGGACCCCACCGCCGCAGAAAGAACTTCTACTTTGCGCAAGCTCCAACCTCCCTTTCTCAATCCTTTACAACTTACCGACTTCAACTCCTGCCCAGTCGCACCCCTTTCTCACTTCAAGTTTACGACTGGGTAAGTTCGCGGTCAAGATGGGAACCGGCAAAAAGGAAGCGAACCGAAAGGTCCGCCAAGGCAAGACCGGCGATGGCATGGGCAATGTCAAGACCAAGGGCGAAAATTTCTACCGGTATGTCTATTTGCCTCCTGCCCTCCTTGAAATAGGCAGAATTCTGCCTCTGTTATGCTCTCACCGCTGACACGGACTTTCTGCAGCTCTGCCAAGAGGGTGCGCCAATTGAACATCTTGAAGGATGGGAAGGCCCAGCGCAACGCCCAGGGCGAGATCACCAAGGCCGCCTCGTTCCAGAGTCGTGAGGTCCCTACCGCCCGGATCGAGCCCAACCGCAAGTGGTTCAACAACACTCGTGTCATTTCGCAGGAGAGTTTGACGGCTTTCCGTTCCGCCATGGCGGAGAAAGCCAACGACCCTTACCAGGTCTTGCTCAAGAGCAACAAGTTGCCGATGTCGTTGATCAAGGATAACGAGACCGTCAACGGCGTCAAGCAGCACCAGGCTAAGATGACGATTGAGACCTCTTCGTTCGGCGACACTTTTGGACCAAGGGCGCAGCGCAAGCGCGTCAAGATTGGCGCCGGTACCATTTCGGATCTGATGGACGACGCGGACAAGAGCCTGGACACCTACAACGAGCGTCTCGAGCAGGCTAAGCTGTTGAGTGGAAACTCTGGAGCAGATGCCGATGGCGAGGATGAGGGCCACGTTACCATGTCGATTGAACCCATCTTCAACAAGGGTCAGAGCAAGCGTATCTGGAACGAGCTGTACCGTGTGCTGGACTCTTCTGATGTGATCATCCACGTCCTGGATGCTCGCGACCCCCTCGGCACACGTTGCAAAAGTGTTGAGAAGTACTTGAAGGAGGAGGCACCCCACAAGCACCTCATCTTCGTCTTGAACAAGACGGATCTGGTGCCTACCACCGTTGCTGTAAGTTGCTTCTCACGTCTTACGAAGTCCTTTCCTCTTCAGACCCCAGTCGTTTTGTCAGGAATCCTTTCGCACACTCGTGCCCCCAATGGGAGGTTATCCGTTACACGCTGGGAATATCAAGGGTCATCTCGCTGTCCTGGTCTTTGGATCAGGGCTGATGGGGTCCGTTTTGGATCTCCCATCATGAGATGAAATTGCTTCAAATTGAGTTGAAGTCTGCCAGTGCTCTTCCGAGCCTTTCAATGGTGGTATTTCTTAGTAGCGAAGCATACATAGTTCCAAACATGACTGTGTCGGCTGCTTTCTTGTCGCAGAAACTAATTGGACACAGGCTCGCTGGGTACGATACTTCTCCAAGGAGAGGCCGACGCTCGCCATGCACTCCAGTATCACAAACCCCTTTGGTAAGGGAAGTCTGATCGAGTTGCTTAGACAGTATGCGAAGCTGCACAGCGAACGCAAACAAATCTCTGTCGGTCTCATCGGCTACCCCAATGTTGGCAAGAGCAGCATTGTCAACACTTTGAGAAAGAAGAAGGTCGCCAATGTTGCACCTATTCCCGGTGAGACCAAGGTGTGGCAGTACATCACGCTCACCAGGAAGATCTGTAAGTTGACATAACGTCTGGTCCGCATGTGTGCGCATGCTAAGACGTAACCAGATCTCATCGATTGCCCTGGTATTGTACCGCCCTCTCAGTCGGACACGCCTCAGGATCTGCTGCTCCGTGGTGTAGTCCGTGTTGAGAACGTTGAGAACCCGGAACAGTACATCCCCGCAGTCCTCGCCAAGGTTAAGCCTCATCACATGGAAAGAACCTACGAGCTGAAGGGATGGAAGAACCACATGGAGTTCTTGGAGATGATTGCCCGAAAGAGCGGTCGTCTCCTCCGCAAGGGAGAGCCTGACGTGGATGGTGTTGCCAAGATGGTTCTTAATGATTTTATGCGTGGAAAGATTCCTTGGTTCACCCCGGCGCCGGTTGAGGAGAATGCGGAGGCCGGAGAGGCAATTGAGGGCCGTAGTGGCAGGCTTGGAGAAATGCCCCAAAAGCGGAAGCGCGAAGACGTTGAGAGCGTGCCCGATACGTCAATGGGACCGTCTAGCGTCGCTGGTGACGACAGTGATGTAGAAGAGGAGGACGACGAGGAGTTCGATGGTTTCGGATCCGGTGATGACGACGCCGAGGGTGACAAGTCCTTGGCTGAGGCGTCCGAAGATGCCAGTGAGGCTTCGGACGATGTAATCCCGCTTGACGAGATCTCTGATGACGACTCTGAGAGCGATGACAAATGTGGTGATGGTGCCGCATCGGAGACGAGCCACAACACCTCGGTCCGGGCTATCTCGGACCGGAGTACTAGCAGTAGTACGTCCAAGAAGAGGAGAAAAGCATGAGTCTAGAAACGCTAGATGATGTTCACCCTCTGCGTCGCCGAAGTATCGGCAGCTTTCACCTATTCAGGTGGGATAGAAGGCCACTCATCGTCGATCGGGCCGATGCAGGAGTTCAGGTCCACCGGAGATTGGGCGCCTACTATTGTGCGCGGCCGCATTTCTTCGTATGAGGTCACAGAGCAAGGGCGGCAGGTTTTTTCAACTTGGATGCCGCCTAAAGCTGCCGTTGTTCGGTTGTTGGCGACCCGAATGCGGCTCTTCCGGAGATGGCAAACCCTTGCTTCCCTGTCAACAGCTCGGCACGAGCTTTCAGCCGCAAGTGCTTCTTCCGAGACTTTCTCCGTCTGGAGAAAGCTGAACTTTGGAATTGTTTTTCAACCGTATGATACCCATGACATTGTCAAAAGAGACAAAAGTACTTACCCTGTGGAAAAAAAAGTGGAATTCATGGAAAAACTTGAACTGGGTAATACAAACTTCGAATGCGCCGGTGCCCGCATGCGACTCAGGCCTTCTCGCAAGAATAGCGAAATTTATCAAAATAAAGAACAGAAGAACGACGACTTGTCCGTCGTTGGTGGAAGCAAACACGATTCGTCAGTGAAAACTTTGTTTCCCTGCCGTTCCTCCCCATGTTTCTTGTTTTCCCCTGTGCCGTTCGCTGCACCGTTGCCGCCTCGCCGCGTATCCCCTGGCAACATCGGGCGACGGAGAGGGGAAGCGATGAGGGGATTCGATGGCAAAGGTTTGAGTTCTTGCCAGGACTAAGCAAGAGAGTTTTTGGGGCCTCCTCCAATCGAACTGCCTTCTCGGAAAATTCACCCCTTTTCGGTTTGCTCGTTTAGTTCGCGAATTGGATCTTGGTTTTGCCTACCCCTTTTTCTTTTGGTCTTCGGGTTGTCATCTCGATCGGACTCTCATCTGAAGTCTTTCTGTCTTTCGCTTGATCTATCCATTCACCCTCGAAGTACAGGAGCGTCGTCGGCAAGAAGGCTTGAAGCCCACGTGGACTGCGTATCCGATGTTTTCCGTCATGATGGTTTCTCCTTTGATGTTGACGTCTATGAATCTTATCGCATGGTGCCTTGGTCTTTTGCTGCCCACCCCTCGAATGACTCTCCGTCTCTGATGATCTTGATATCGTCGTCGGACCTTTCGCGCCCTCCATCCGCCCCCTCATCATGCCGTATTGCTCCCTTTTTCCGCACCGGACCCCCCTCCGAGTCCTGCGGCCAGAGTGTTTCTGCTCTCGAGCAGCTAGTCAGACAATTTCACTTTGCCTCGTGTTCGCAGCATATCCTCCATTCTGATGTCGTTATGGAGGCATTGGGGGAAGGGGGGAGGGTTCTAGAAAGCATAAAGGAGATAAGAGGACTACATCGTCATCTTTCCGCTCCTCGACAACGATCTAGCTATCTGTCCCCTTTGAACAACACCATTCGCTTTTGGGTTTAAGTAGAGAAGACCTTCTCCCCTTTCCTCTTTCCATCTTACCCTTTTTTGATCACGACTCCTAGCACACCACGCTTCTCTGACGAAGTAGATGTGTACGTGTGCCTGTCTTGGTGTGACGCCTTCGTTGTCATCCGTTTAATTCCCCCTTTCCTCCCTCGGGGCCACCATCAACAACACGCATAATCTTATAATCTGACGCACACCTGATCTGATAAGACGAGGCAATATGCGTCTTTCCATAATCACTGTCGTTTCACTAGCTACGAGTTCCCTCGCTCTGGCCCTCGTTGACAGGAGCGTGAACGATGCCTCGGAAGCCGAGCACAGCCGCGGAAAAGACTGCGAGAGCAAACATCCCGGCGGCGGATACGGCGATGAAGCAACGATTGAGAGCGAACAGCACGGATGGGGGGGCAAGGGCAAGGGCAAGGGCTGCGACAAGCCCGACAAGCACAAGCCCAAGCCCAAGCCCAAGCCCATGCCGATGCCTGACAAGCCCAAGCCCAAGCCCCCCGGACCTCCCGGAGGCGATAAGCCGATGCCGATGCCGATGCCGATGCCCATGCCCATGCCCATGCCCATGCCCATGCCCATGCCCATGCCGAAGCCAACGCCGAAGCCAACGCCGATGCCGAAGCCGATGCCGACCCCGGGGTGTGACAAGCCTCCGCCTGCTCCTGATTGCGAACATGGAGGAAAAGGAGGAGATGGCCTAAAGGACTGCAAGGCCATGAAGCTGCGGGCGAAGGGCTCCGTGTCCGGGTCTGTCGGTCAGTTGGACAGCGGACAGCTGAGGATCGGACTTGAGTCCGTGACTTTGAGCATGGAGAGTGGCGAGATCACGGACGGCATGAAGAGGGGTTGTTGGTGGACTCGTAAGTGCCCTAACTTATCTGCGTGAATTACCCTGACGCTAACGGTTTTCACTCAGCTCCTACTAAGACCCTCCAGTGCGATGTTGGTCAGCAGCCCGAACCTGGATTCGAGATTGGTTGCGACGGACGCATCAGGTTCAACAACCAGACGCGGTTCTTTCAGTGTGAGGCGGAGAAGCAGCAGTATAATATTTATAACAAAGGCGGCCAGGGCGCGAATTGCGCTGAGATAATTTTGTACGCGGATGGCTGCCGTGAGGGTGGAGGAGGAGGAGGCGGCGGCGGCGGCGGCGGCGGCGGCGGTGGTGGTGGTAATGGAGGTGACAAGCCTTCTTCCGCGGATAATGGAACGATGGTTCCCAACAATGGGACGTCGAAGCCGCCGCCCTCGATGCCTCCTGGGCGGCGAGCGATACTATGGTAATATGGGATAGCGCGGAGGGGTTTTGACAGACCTTGTGTAGGCACTGAGGAGTTGGAGATGCCTCGGGACTAGAGGCTGATAATGAAGCTGCTTTCGATAAAGGATGCTGGAGGATCTTTGTCTGGACTGTATCGGGAATCGAGGTGGGTAATGGGCGAGGCAGTTATTGAATCTCAGTACAGAGAATTCAGTGTGTACGTGGACCAAAATGAAGATTGATTGTGCATAAAGCACCTAAGAGATCGTCCTTCCAGATGAATATTGCTTCCATGATTTGGATGATTAAGGGAAGCCCGATTAAATCTGGAGGAAAAGCGTTGAGGTCGACGGTAGGTCGACGGTGCTGCCCTTGTCTACAAGGTGACGAATTACCCTACCTCACCTGACCTCACTGATGCCTCCGAGTTCTATTCTTGCTGATTTACAGTCAAGGTCTCTTTCGCAAAGGATTGATTTGAGAGCATTTTTCATCCTACGTTGCTCCCTTCCCATTTGATGGAAGGCCGAATCTTAATCAGCGCGAGTGGTCAAAGGAAGGCATTCACGACACAAAAGGAAGGCACCACCAAAAGAAGGGCACCTTCTTAAGGCAGCCAGGCCTTTCAAAGCAAAGCCTTCGTTTCTTTGTGGAGAAGAAACTTTTGTCAACTCCCTCCTCGGGAACACACTCGACTCGAGAACCCCTCGCGACACCTGATATGCATCGCGTCCTGAAGACCTCCCATCCTTGTTTTCATCTTTAGCCCGGAAACAACAGTTTCATTTTCCAGCTATTCTACTTCCAAAATTCCTTCTTCAGTCCGGTCGCTGGGTCTACGACATCCTCTACGGTCTCAGGAGATATCCAGCACCGTTCTGCTTGCCTAGTCCCGGCTCCGGGCCAATCCTCCTAATACGATGGCCCCGAAAAGACCAGCAGAGGAAGACAACTGGGATCGCGCCGCCAAGATGGTCCGTTCGCAACTCACGATCCCGGATCGTCGCGCCGAGTCTCAGATTCAACACCGAGCGGACCAAGTTCGTGACTGCCTTCAGATTCCAACCCGCCGCGCTGAGAACTTCATGCAAAATCGGGCGAACAAGATCCGCGACCATATGGCGGTTCCGCAGTCCGCGCTCAATGATGCTTCGTATGGCAGTCCTCGGTCAGCCAGCGATCCCATCAAGCAGGAGATCTCATCCGATCCTTTGCTCCCAAGCAGCCCTCCGTCGATAAGCACGGACAGTGGAACGATGACACCGGCGTTCCAAATGCCATTTTCTCGTAAGTTGAATGTCAAGAGTGTGTATTTTTAAATGGAATCCGCTGACAAACTCAAGCGACTGTATCGCTCTTCAGTCCATCGGGCCGCCCGACTGAGAATCCGATGACAGCCGCTCTTTCTTCTAGAGCATTTTCGCGTATTCGAGCTCATATTCGTGCGTCGCAAATTCTTCCGAGAAGCATATCTACCTAAAATTTTACTAATTTATCCAGAGACTGATCGCAACAACCGTGCGAGTGTCGTCCGATCTCGAAGTCCGCATCCGAACATTCTGCCGTCGACGCCATGCCGCCCATCCCTTCTCCGCAATATCGCATTCCCTTCTTCCGAGACCGCCATGAGCTCAAGATCAACCATGACGATTGACCAATCCCCAGCCCGATACGAGTCTGGTGCCATCATGAGCAGCAGTCCAATTCGTGAGATACCCGTGCAAGATCCCTTCAACACCAGGAGCACTACGAAGAAGGCTCGCGCGCAGGCGCAACCTTGGAAGAGCTGGCCCGCCAACCATCAAGCATATATCGGTGTTCAGATGGCACAAGCCCGCTTTCTTACCAGAGTTGGTCATCCCGGCCCGTTCCAAATCGGCAAACAACTCTGCTTGATCGACAAGCGCACTGGTGAGCCCACAGCGATTGCTCTGACGAGGTCCAATAGCGAGGGAGGCTTCCAACTCATTGACCCCAAGACCGGGCAGAGCATTTCTGAAGGCGGGGTCGTCAACAGCGGAGTGCCGTCCTGGGGAGACAAGGGTGAGTTCCATAGTTTCAGGGAGGGCTACGCTGCTGCGTGCGTGTTCGGCACCGGATAGAGACCGGCGACGCCTAAACAGTCCAACAAAGAGAACAGCCCTTGGAATCCACGTGCTCAGGATGCCTGGATGGGTACCGAGTCTTTCATACCCGAAGACGAGCTCGAGGAAGTCCGCAATGAAGGCGCTCAACAGCCTACGGCACAATTAGGACCAAGCCCATTTTGGATCAAGGAAGCGAACGCCGTATTGGGTATTAGCCACGACGACGACGCCTCTTCATACTTATTCAAGTACCATGATGGCATCGATTCCTGAAGTTGGAATGTCTGCTCCCGCACAAGATTGGTTCTGGAATTAAGGGGTTTGGATGGCCTACATCAGGTTTTGGAACTCGGGGATATTCCGGAGTCTTCTAGCATCTTATTGAATTGCCAGATAGGCGTTGGAACAGTTTGTTCCGCTGAAGGATTTGAGTTCCTACAAAGCATTGCTTACGAGAAGCTGCGACCAAGATCGAGAGTGTACTATTATATGTACCTGGGTGTCAAGATGCTCTATTACTACTGTTATGGTATGGGGCTGGTACACGCTAGATTCCACTTCTTCAATATCAACAATCTTTGGAATTTAGCAATCTTTCAAATTCTGCCGTCATGTCAACCAAAGGGAAGCTCGTCCTGTTCCCTGCAGTCGAACCAGACACGGGCGCATCTGCAAAGAACTCTTCTGCCATGAAGAGATTGTCGCCAATCTGAACCGGCGCAGTGAGGGTCCCACCTTGCGCTGCTGAGGAGTTGTTGGGCACGATGCCGAGGTGCTCAGCTGTCTTCCACGAACGGTCCTTAGACCGGAGGACGGTGGTGCCCTTTGAATTCTCAACTACGAGCAATACTTTGCAGTCGTACCTCGGTGGCAGGTAGATGGCATCAGTCGCGTCGAGGCTCGCGTCTGGCATACGGGGCACGAGCTCCGGCATGCCCTTGTCGTCCTCCATGTTGAACCGAAACATCTGGCGATCCTCATTGTTGTTGGACAGAAGAAGGTTCCCCTTGGCAGCGAGTCCCGAGAAGCCCATTTTCGAGGGGACGATCTGCTCCGGGAGAAACCAGGGCTCCACGGCGGAGCCCTGAGGGTGCGACTTTCATTATGGTCCCCGGGAACGATCCCACGACGTAGGTGTTCCCGCGGGCGTCGTGCTTGGCGTCCTGGAAGCCGCCGTACTGGCCCTGCGTCATGGAGGTGATGCCGTCGAAGGTGATGATGTCGACCACAGAGTCTTTGTACGGGTCGTAGACGGCGACGCTGGCATCGGAGAGCGATCTGTGGAAGAGTAGGTGTCGGTGCGTGCTGTTGAGGAAAGTTCTGATGCGCATATGGGATACGTACCCAAAGCAGACGATGCAGTCGTCGACGTCCCCAGTCGGCGTTCTCGGGGGTATAGCTGGTACTGCTGGATCGTGAAGCTGCCATTGGTGAAGGGAGGGCATGCCTTTGGTGGTTTCGGGACAGCTTCTGCCCGGGCTGAGAGCGCGATCGGGGCCAAGACGAGGCCCGTCAGGAGAGGTCGAGCGCCCGTCGTATGAGAATGACCGCGGCGTCTTGGGTGGGAAGCGTTATAAAACAGAAACAAGCATCTAACGCGAAGAAAATAACGCGTGTAAAGGACAAACGGAGGCGGCCGAAAAGGGAACGCGATCTGTCATCCACGAGCGTCGGCTTTCACTTAGCTTTCACTTGGCTTTCACTTGGCTATGCGTACTCTGCTCAAAATCCATGACGATCACAAATCGCTCCACCGGGCAAAGGCAAATCAGTCTTTTGATGTTTGTATGAAGCGAAAAATACACCGTTCCTACTGTTCCTACGATTCCTTAGGGGGGGGGGGGGAGGGGCCTACGGGGCCCCTGATGCGTTGCCTGGAAATGGCAACATCACCTCCTGGAGGATTCGTGCGCGAGACGGCAGGGTGGTCGGTTATTCAGGATGGGGATTCCGAGTGGACGGGGGAACCTTGGGTGGCACGGAGGCTCTGCCAGCGTTGTCCCCCGGACAACACGACCGGCTCGGCAGTTGAGAAGAGCATGTCCGGGGTTTGGGAATGACGGGTATTGGAAAATGTCGACATCGGCAGTGGCGAGATGTTTTCTGAGTTCGTTGCGTACTGGACCAGGGGCGTGCTCGTCGTCGGCCGTTCGGATCATCAACTCGACGATGACGAGCTGTATCTATATGGAATGAGCAAAGATGTACGAACGAGATAAGACACTCGAAGGAGAGAATCTTCCCGAAAGAGTACCCATGTAAAGAAGACAACGTGAGAAGGTAACGGATCCTTTAGAATGGCGCGTTGGCGAGGCGCCAGGGATGTACCGCATCTGCGAGAGACGCCAGAGGAGATTCTTCTCCGAAGAGGGGGGGAGTTCGCATCAATCGTGATATCTCGGAAATCGAAGGTGGGATCCTCCCCCCCCCCCCCCCTCTGCCCACACACAATCTTGCCGGCAAAAAGCAGAAACTCTCAGGGATGAGACGACCTTTTAAAGGTTCGCCGGTCGGTTATGCAGTTCAGCGGAAGTAACTGCCGACTAGGTACTGCAACGTGGGAAACCAGGGATCGAACTGGCACTAAGTTACTCGCGGCCCTGAATGACTTGCATATTCCTCGGGATTGGCGCCTCGCTTAATTGCCTCTTAAGCTTTAAGCTTTGGGGGACGCTCGCTAGAGTGACCGCAAAGGGACGGCGCTAATCGCAGAATCGCAGCCCGCGAGGATTCATTCGCCACAGCAGGGCGCTATCGGCGCTAAGC
Organism: Colletotrichum euphorbiae; assembly: GCA_037178605.1. Classification (NCBI taxonomy): domain Eukaryota; kingdom Fungi; phylum Ascomycota; class Sordariomycetes; order Glomerellales; family Glomerellaceae; genus Colletotrichum; species Colletotrichum euphorbiae. The sequence goes on along the minus strand of JAXCEF010000555.1, from coordinate 8,473 downwards.
TGCCGGTCTGCGGGGTAAATTATAGTGGGTATGGACGGCTAGCGGCTACCTTACCAACCCCGTAGACCAGTTAGTCAATGGTGGATTATTTCGCTCTGTTCAATGTCACAGAACTCAGCGTTTCAGCTTGACTCGCATCGTCTCATTTCGGTTTGTTCATCCAACCAAAGATCCGAATATCCTGACGGCTCGCCCGGTGGTCATCTTATGTGAAGTGGTGATCGCCAACAACAACTCCAATCATCGTAGATCGTCTTTTGTGTCGTTGTCAGGTTCACATCGAGCCGAACATAACATGCAGCGATTCCGAGGTTGGCGGACCAGACTGTTGAAGGGCTTGAACCACGGCAATAATGTGAAGTACCGCGTTTCATCGCGAACTTGAGCCTGCCGTATGCTGATGCTGACCTCGGAATAACTTGACCAGACGAAAGCAGAGAAAAGAAGGAGACAGACACATCCACAAGTTGTAGCCGTACCTGTCGACAAAGGTCGCGGGCGCGCCTCGGCTGGCGTGTCTATTTCGTCCAACACGTGGGTGGGTTTGTTAGGATCACAGCTCGGCGCCATTTCCCTGCCGCGATCATGATGAGCCAAGACGTTTTCGTCCCGTTTTGCTGCATAGGCATTGAGATATACCGCCGCCACACGACACGGGGAGGCCCTACCCGGAAGCTAAGGAGGCGGCTTGGGCCTTTCCCGCACGCACGGCCAAACGTTGCGCCTCACATATTTTCCAAACACCAGCTATCCTCCCGTAGCAGGGTTCCGAGGAGCCCTTAAATCGTGCATGGACTATTGTGGCTGAGTATACCATGCACCTACTATATAATAATTATAGATGATTAAGGTTACTTATATTGAGTATTGCTAATATTTACCTAATATAATAGTTATAGTATTATTAATTACTATCTATACTAAAGTTACTATAATATATCTAGTACTTAAATAGTTATTATCCTACTAAATAACTTAAAACTAAAATTACTCCTTATTTTATAAGCTTTTATATACTATTACTCTCTATTATAGTTAGTTAATTATTTTATTTAATTATATCCTATTCTTTTCTATATTAAAATACCTCTAAGTATTACTATACTAACTATTGACTTAAGTGTTCTCTCTACTAACCTCTAAGTAAGTATTTTTATAGCTTAGGCTATATAGATATAATAAGAGATATGATTAATAATATAAGGGCTATATATAATAATAATATAAGGACTATATAATAGAGGCTAAATATAGAGCACATTATATCACAGTGTTATTAGTACTATATATACTATATGAAGAAGCCTCTAGAAAGTTATTAAAGATACTAGCATCTGCTCTCTAGAATAAGCTTAAACCTAACTTAGGTTAAGGTTATGCTATAACGTAATAGTAAACCTATATAGGAGATAATTGGGGCGGCTTACGCAAGCAGCTTACGCGGCCTAGAAGGTTCTAGAACCTAAGCCCTAGGTATAAAAGAAGCGCTACTCCCCCAAGATACTATGAGAGTATAGCTATAGGCCTTAACTAGGAAAGGTTAGAATATTAGAACGTAGGTATCTATTGCTGTATTAGACTATTGCTTAAGATCTAAACTCTTATATATAATAGGATTTCCCTATTTATGTATTCACTAGCCGCCAATTCGCTAGCGTTTCGCCAATAGTGCGGCCGTACGAGGTACACCCAAATATTATTCCTTATAATTATCCCCCTCTCTGAAGCCTTAGTCCCTAAGGCATTAAAGAAAAGAACGTAGGGTATTATAGCACCTAGCGCTACAGCCTATCTCGCCAACCGCAGGGCGACATAATAGCAGCAGGTAGCAGCATTTAGCCTTATTAGCTGCTATTTATTCTTTACTATTTTTTTTGCTAGACTTAGATAACTCTAGTAAATAATATATTTTTAGTTATTATACTATAGCTACTTTTTAAATTCCCTTTATTATAATTTATAATAAGTTACTAATTATTATATAACTATTTACTAATATATATCTAGTAATACTTAATCTTTATTACTCTATAACCCTAAGTATAAAAGGATCTCTTCTTTTTAAGGTCTCTAACCTAGTAAAATTTCCTCCTATCTATGAATTTTTAACTAGCTTCTCTTCTTTTCTAGCGCTTTCTCTATAACTTATTGCCACATCGTAAAGTCTAATCCTTTTTTCTCTCTATCTTTACTTACTTCTCCCTTTTCGCTTCTCAAACTTCTACTAACTAATCGCTATAATATCTCATATTGCTTATATAGGCGCAATTCTCACGAAATACCTATATAAGCCTGAGAATCTCTTAGGTAACCTTACTAGCGAAGCTAATAGCAGCTACCCCTACCTCAGCTACCTAACTAAGATATATCTCAATATTATTAACCTTCGCTATATATATAGCAAGTATATGCAGAAGTATATCTACTGTAACTATAATAAGAAGGAGTATTATACTATAAGTTACTAATTAGTTACTATCTATTTATTATATCTTAACGCTTAATACGTCCCTCAGGAGCTTTAGGGCGCTACCTAAATAACCTAAGGTATATTCTACTAGTTCTAGATCTAGAAGAGTAAGGGCGTATTAACCCCTCTCTATTATTTTTATATCCTCCAGGCGCTCGCCAACTATTTAGCAGCATAAAAGAAGATTAGCAAACTTATATATAATCCTACTACTGGTAGTAGCTCTTAGAATATAGAGCAGCTATAGCTCTAGAAGCTTGCCTCTATCTATAAGTATCTTACTCTAGATATCCTTGTTTATATATACTACTATTCGCCCTCCTTATATTAATTACTCCCTAGTAATAAGCTATAAGTTAGAACCCTTTATAATAGCACTAATATTCTCTAGTAACTAAATAGTACTTAGCCGCCCTATATTTATAATAATACCCCTACTATATATCTTACTAATAAGATTAACTAACTAGTTACTAACTTATTAATAGTTCTAGTTCTAATACTTACTTATAAGTATAATATTAATTCTTTCCCTACTTTTAGCAATAAGCTTTAGGATCGCCTCACTATATTTTTATTCAATAATATCCCCTCCTACTATATTACTATTACTAGGGCCTATCCTATCTCTTATACCTCCTACGTTTATACTCCCACTAAGAAGCATAAGTAGCCGGGCAGCAATAAGTTAGCAAACGAGAATAGGAGCAATAAGAAGGCTAAGAGCGCTATTACTATCCCTAATAGCTCCTCTAGTAATAAGTTAGCTAGTAGTAGTAGAGTAGCTAATACTAGTAGTAGTAGTGCGAGTAGTGCTAGTAGTAGCTAGAGAGGTAATAATAATAGTTTGCTAAGTAGTAGCTATAATAGTTATAGTTCTTATAGTAGTTATAGTTCTTATAGTAATTATGCTCCTTATAGTCTTTATGCTCCTTATAGTCTTTATGCTCCTTATAGTCTTTATGCTCCTTATAGTAGTTATGCCCCTTATCGTAGTCATAGTAGTATTTGAATAACTATATAAGTAATTAGTTCTTTTTCCTTTTTCTTATAGGATAATACCCTTTTGCTTCTCGCCACTATATTAGTAATACTTCTCTACTAATTAAACTATTATTATATTAAACTTCAAATCTATTACTATATTCTTTTACCTAACTATTAGTAATATATTGCTATACTTAGCTAATCATCCCACTTCCTATAGGCTTTCTTTACTTATCTATTGAACTTTTAAACTACCTCCTGCGCGTTCGCTAAGTTCTCTATAGGCTCCTATATATTATACTCTATAGGCCACCCTATCTATTTCATGAGGTACTACACCTTATTGCTAGACTCTTACTATATAATAATCTCCTCTACCTCCTACTCCTCTAGCTTATCCTGAAGCTCTAGATATACTAGTAAGCTTTTACTATTACTTTAGTAATTATCCTATAGCTTCAATAGAGTAATAGAGAAGATGTTATATATACTATAGTACTATATAAGGGAGTAGACTCTATATACGTATTTACTAACTAGCTCTATAATAGTAACCTAAATAAACCTAGGTATTAGTTTCTTATTCTTAAACCTAAAGTTCTTTATTAATAGTCTAATAACCTATTCCTAATAATATATCTTCTCCTATTGCCGCGCGTTATAGTACTTAGCTTATACCTCTATAGCTTATTACTAGTACTCCCAGGCCCTTCGCTAAAGGGTCGCAAGGTATTTAATACGCTCGCGCACGCCTTGCACTATAACCTTACTTGCTAGAAGCATATATTCTATATAATATAAGTAGTACCTATATAGGGCTTCTATTGTTAAGTAGTTAATAGTAATACAGTAACTATTATTATATATAAACTCAGCCTCTAGTAGTTGCACTACTTATTCTAATAGCAAATTGCTAGTATGTACCTATAGGTATTTCTCTAGTATCTAATATATCCGCTTAGTCTGCCTATTAGTCTGAGGATAATATACTATAGAAAGGCGACGCTTTATTACTCTTATATACGTGAACTCTTCCTAGAAATAGCTAGTAAGGAGTTTATCCTAATTACTAATAATACTCTCTAGAGTACTAAAACAGTATTTAACTTACTTATAGAAGATCCGCACTAACTTAGCAATTATCCGCTTTATTATTAGAATAAATATAGTAAACTTAGTTATCTAGCAAATAATAATAAGAATTGCATTATACTCCCTACCTCTATACTAATAGCTTAGTAGCAACCTAGTAATAAAGTCTAGGCTAATCTCCTGAAATAGATATACTAGGAAGAGCAATAGCTCTAACTTGCTATAAGGCTTATACCTTAGGACCCTAATTTCTTAGTATATCTAGCAGCTTATAATATAGTTATAAACGTCTATAGCTAAATTTAGCTAATAGAACTTCCTTAAGATTAAGATAGTAGTCTTTTAGATACCTATATAACCCGCCCTATTATTATTATAGTATTAGCAAAAGATCTTATATCTAAGTAATTCCTCTTATAGTATCTCTAACCTCCCCTTATAAAATAAGGTTCTATAGTTATTAATTATATAGCCTCTATAATTACTAGCTAGCTACTAAACTATCTCTACTTATATTTAGTAGTATAAGGTATTAGCTTATAGTCTTTAAATAAGATCTTCTATTTACTTAGAGGATTATTAGCTCTATGCTATTTCGCCTATTATAAGCTCCCTTATAATATTGCATGGGATATACTATTACGCTATAGTAACTCTAGCTCTAGATAAGTCCTCTTAGTTAGTAACCCCTCGCTAAGCGTTCTTTATAATAGCTCTTACGCTTTAGTGTTGGGTCGCTATAGCTGCAATAGTTATAGTATTATTAGCGCGCTATAGAGCGTAGCGCTAACTAGAGACTAAGGCGTCTCTACTCCAGGAGCTATCTCTTTAGATAGTGCTATATATAGTAGCCCTTATAGTATTTATAAATACTTTAGAGATTATAGTATAGCCTTCTAGTCCTAAAATACTTTTCTAAAGGTCTGCTAGAAGGTCTCTAATAAGTCCTAGCTTCTTTACTAATATTAGGAGGATATTATTATATTTCACCTCCCCCTCTATATAATCTAGCCTCCTAAATAAACTATCTACTAAGTTAGTTATTCTAGACCTATACTTTAGGTTAAAGTTAAATACTAAGAGCTTATATACCTATTTAGTAAGCCTTCCCTAAAGGTTCTACACTAAGGCACTAATAATACCCTTAAGTGCCTAGTAATCTATTAGGACTATAAACTTCTTTAATATACCCTATAACAGTAAGCTTAATAATTAAGGCTTTCTATAATAGCGAGGAGTTCTTATTATCCCACGCCCTATCTCTGCTTAGTATCACTAAGTTTCTATAAGTAGTAGGCAACTAGTTACTACTAGCTATTAATATCCTATAATAGAATACTAGAAATAGCCTTAGTAGAGGCGTCTATCTTAACTCTTATCTCTCAAATAGGGTCCCAATATTAGAGAATTGTTACTATATAAATGGTGCGCAGTCACTACCACATACTATAACATATAGTTACTGCTACATAGCATACTGCCACTATTACGTAGTATCTGCTATCTATAAATAAGACTAGTAGCATAAAACATAAGAATACAAGACTTTCACTCCTTTTATACCAAGACCTATCTTTTATTCTTTTACTATATATTATTCCTATTTACTGCTATTTGCTAAACGTCTTATTAGCCCCTCAGTACTACTATAAGCATGCTGAAAAGACGCTAATATCTAGTAGTATAACTACTAGATTTTCTTTTTTTAGATCCTCAACCTCATTAAGTCCCTCCACCCCACGCTTACTTTATAGCGGGAGCCCAGAAGAGGTATATAAGATATCTGCATTAAGATAAGGGCTTAGGTTCAGGCTTAAGCTCTGAGGATTCTATTATAATAGACTAGTAGAAGTCTGCTGCTAGGTTATCTTTCCCCTTACCCTATTTCACGGAGGCATAATAAAACGACGCCCGCTATATTATAGTTTTTACAAATCGCTATAAATATAACCTAGTAGTTTATAGCCTTAGCTAGGCTTTCCTATATAATATAGTAGTATTAAGTAGTCTGTCCAAGTGTCGGGTCCGGCTGGGCGAATATCCCAACAATAGTCTTTTATTAATCCCTTAATCTAGAACTCTAATAATTTCTCTATGAGCTTAGGATAATAGATATAATACACATATATCTCTCGCTTATAAATAAGAAATACTGTACTATTTAGTATGCTTATGCTCCTTTTTTATTTAGCCTAGGAGCCTACTACGCTCTTCACTTAGCTATACTAGATCACTCTACTTATTAGGGTTATTTATACTCCTATTAGGATTCCCCGCAATAGAACTATTAGTATCCCTAGTCTGGATATTATAGAGGATTCTAGCTAAACCGCTCTAATAATTAAAATACTCTATATTAGGCTAATAAGCTAGCAGGCAACTAAGCCCCCTAGGATAGCTACTATAACGCTTAAAGGCCTTGGGAATATCCTTAATAGTTTAACTGCTTATAATAAATAGCTTAATACTATTATAGTAATTAAGCCTACTAGGTCTTTAAAGATATTAACCCTAAGACTATTATTAATTACTTTATTAATAATAAATATAAGCTTATTAATATCTATAAATAACTTAACCTATCTAACTTATATTAGCTATAAGTAGGATAGATAGGTAATTATAGCTCTAACCTAGTAATGCTTCTCTCTCTAAAGAAGGAGACTAATTACTAGCTTATATAGGATAATCTTATTTATAACTCTAGTAATATATTAGCTTTAGATACTAAGCGCCCTCTTTTTATAAGCCTTACTACTAATACTACTATAACTACTACTAACTATACCACTAATTTTACTTTAGAGGCTAGCTAAGTTATTAATACCTCTCCTAAGCTATAGAAGAGTACTGTGAAGAGCAGGAGCCCGGTGGGGACTGCAAAGATAGCAAATAACATAACACTACCCACGAAAGAACAGGGATAACAAAAATAGGCTCAAAAGATGCGCGTAGCGATTCGCAGATCTAATTAGAAAGAATAGGAAGAATTGGGCTTGAAATGGGAGAGATATTGCAGGTAATTGTGTATGGGATTATTAAGGTATAAGCCCCCTTGAGGCTAAAAAAGATTATGGATGATAATAAAAATCTTATATCCTCCCCCCCCTTCTCGCGTCGTAGTCTTCCGTTTTGGACCCTATTTTGATAGCGGGCCTGCTGACTAAACAGCTAAGCTATCTTATCCTATCCTAATTATCCCCTTAAGACTTGCTGAAGGACCCCTATAGGGAGTCTTAATAACTGATTAAAAACAAAAGAAACAAAAGAAATACTATCATATAGAACCCTATTAGCAGACTTATTTTATTATCTCCTTTGTGGCGGGCGGTCTTACTATAAAATGGGGCTATTATTAGCTTTTGCTTTCTGCCTCAGTTTATACCTTAATAACTGCCTCTCCTTCTCTAGCTCCTCCTTATATGCCTTATTCTATTTTAACTCCTGATATAACTGAAACTATTCTCCCTATTGCGGCGGGTGCGATAAGTTATAGTAATATGCCCCCTTAGGCGTGTTCTATTTAATCTATTCCTGTTAATCTACTTATTATTATATATAGTCCTCATAATTGTAATTATGCTTATCTAAGGCTTTAGATTAATTAGAATAACTTAGTAGATCTACTAATAAAGTCCTAGAATGCCTTATAGGTCTTAGGATAGGGTTAGGGCTCTATAGATATTAATCTTTAATTTAGCGTCTAAGATAATTAAGCTCTCTATTAGATATTTCAGATAACAGCAAATTTAGCAACTATAGTAATATAGATACAGGCCCCAGCGCAGGCGCAGATAGGAGCAGACTATAATGACCAGAAGGGGGGTCCTAAGTTAGAGAGAGGATAATATTATTATTACTACTAATAGGAGGCTAACTATCTATAGGGCTAGATATAACATAAAGCTAGGGGAAGAATAGTGA